>PVJA010013370.1:0-49637 GCA_004027025.1 Myocastor coypus
AAAAAAAAAAAAAAAAAAAAAAAAAAAAAAGATCCAATATAAAAATGTGAAAAATAAAATGGATGAAAGTAAACATAGCAGAAAGATGGAGAACCAAACTGGACACAAGAACTAAATGATGTCATGACAGACTTGACAGAAGAAAAGCAGAAAAACAAGGAGTATAAGGCACATTCCAGAAATTCAACACAACAAAATATTAAAAGCTGTTACACAATAGGAACAAATCACATATAATGGAAAAGCCTATTAGAATTACAGCAGACTTCTCAACACAAACCCTAAAGTCAAGGAAAACTTGGAGTGAAATATCTCAAGGTCTAAAAGAAAGTAACCTCCAACCCAGATTGATGTACCCCACAAACCTATCTTTCAAAATTAATAGAAAAGTAAGATAGTTACAAGACAAAGAACACCTGAAGAAATTCAGGATCATCAAACCATCACTCCAAAATGTTCTAAATGGACTCAGGAGATAGCTTGTCAGTCTAAGCACTTGCTGAGCAAGTGCAAGACCAAAGTTTGATCCCCAGTACCACATGCTGAACTACTGGGATGTGTTGTGCCAGCCTGAAACCAGGCACAGTGGCCCACACCTGAAATTCCAGCTCTAGGGAGGTGAGACAGGAGGATCACATGAGTCTGAGCTGCACAGTAAGACTCTATACTCAATAAATAAATTAAATTAAAATGTTCTAGGGCCAGAGAGATGGCTCAGCGGTCTAAAACACCTGCTTAGGCAAGCTTAAGCAACCACAGGGACCGAAGTTCGATCCCCGGCACCATATGCTGCACCAGCCCCACCCCCAGGTCAGGCTGAGCCGGCCATAATATTAAACATAAATAAATAAATAAATAAATAAAATAGAATGTTCTAAAAGATATTCTAGAAAGAGATAATGATAACTGACACTCCATGAACCCTAACGGAATAAATTCTCTAGGCAAGTAATTAACCAAAGGGAGGGACGGACAGGAAAATAACTCCAAGAGGATGAGTTAATACATATCAGTTATAACCACCAAGGTAAATGGCCTCAATTTATAAAGTAAAAGAAATAACTTGGCAAAACAGATGAAGATAATGTGCTTGTTATAGTTTGTATATGGTTGTCCCCCAAAGTCTCATGCAATCATGCAGGTGACAGGTTTTTCAGAGATGGCTATATCTAGATTTTGTAATTGACTTGTGGTCTAATGTGGAGATTAAGGGTGTGAGTACTATTATCTGTCATAGGGCAAATAACCTGCATACAAAATAAGGGACAGCAATAGTCTGTCTGCCTGCCTGCCTGCCTGCCTATTCATCTCTGTCTCTGTCTCTCTGCCCTTTTCTCTATCCCCCTCCTCTTCTCCTCCGTCTCCCTCCCCCCACCTTTCTTTCCCCTCTCACATTCTCTCACTTTGCCTCTCACCATGTTGATTTTGCTGTCTTCCAATGCCATGTGCCACCCTGGCAATTATAGACTGAAACCTCTACAGTCTAAATAAACCTTTCCCCTTCTAACTTTAGGTATTAGGTATTTTGGCTCAGCAACAAAAGAAAACTACAACAAAATTTGGTACCAAAGAAGTGGTGTCACTACTATGACTATACCTTACCCTTTCATTCAGAAGCCTTTGGGAATGGCATATAGGAAAGTCTAGAATGACTCAGAGATGATGGCTGGAAAAATAGTCCTAGAACTCCTCAGGATGTTCTCTATGGGAGATTCTAGTCAGAGCCCATAATAGTGAAGACCAAGCTCAGGATGTTTCTGATGGAAAGAAGAACTGAAATGACTGCTAGACTCCAGACAATGGGTATTACAGCATGTCAAAAAGTCAGTCTACATTTTGCTCATATCCAGACACTTTGCCTGAGACTTTCAGATTAAGGGCAGCAAGTGAATTAATCTGAGAAAAGAAATTTCACTGTAGTCTAATGTTGAGGCAGTGTGGTATGATTACTCTCGGAGGCTGTTAACAGATTTATGTTGGTAATCAAAAGCAAAGACCACAGCAGAATGATTCTAAAAATTTGTGAGTTTCGGCCAGAAAGGAAGCTCTAGTAGCTATGTACGGCAAAGACAGAGCAAAAGAGATGTTGACTGCTGAGAAGAGAAAGAAAAGTAGAAAAGATGGTCTGAGAACATCATAAGCAACATGACTCCACGCTTTGCAGCCTCAAAATGACAAAAGTAAAAGACTTTGCTTTGAGAAGAAAGCCAATGGAAAAGCCAGAGGAGCTAAAACTACCACAAGTGCCATAAGGTCAAAGCCAGCCCAGCCCTCTAGAGTGCACATCTTGCTACAGATTGCCTCAAATGCTGCCCACAGAACTACAGAACTTAAAGTCTGCCCCGCTGAGTTTTGGACTTTATTTGTCCCCACTTTTTTTTAATCCCCATTTGTAACTTTTAGAATGGAAATACTTAATCTGTATAGCTAAATGTTGCAAGTACTTACTTTTCATTTGTACAGGAGTTCAAAGCTAAGAGTTTGCCTTAAATCTCAGCTGAGACTTGGGACTTCAACTTCTCAGCAGTAGTAAAATTGTTAGGATTTTGAGAACTCTTAGAAATAGATTAAATGCCTTTTACATTAAAAAAAAAAAAATGTACATGAATCTTTCAGAGGGAGAAAACAGAATGTTAAGTTTTGTGGCAGGATATCCCCCCAAAGCCTCTTATAGTTGTAAGAGGGTGTGCTTTTTAGAGGTGGCTGAATCTAGAGTTTCTGAATCATTCATAGTCTAATGCTATATCCACCCTAGGGCAGATAATCTGCATACAATGTACGGAACAGAAAGAAGGCTATACTCTCTCGTACTCTCTCACTCATTCCCTCTGGTTATTGCTTTACTGTCATATTCCACTATGAGCTGTTGCCCTCCTCAGCCATATGCCACCCTGCCTTGGGACTAATCAATTATGGAGCCCTATAAACTGTGAGCTATGTAAACCTTTTCCCTTTTAACTTTGCATGGCAGGTATTTTGCTACAGCAATGAGAGAAAAGTAACTACAACAATGCTACTTACAAGATACACATTAATTTTTTAAAAAGTCATAGACTGAAAATCACAAGATAGAAATAATTTTCCCTGGAAAAAGAAAACAGAAAAAAAGCAGGGATAGCTATCCCATTTGTAAACAAAGTGAATTTCAAACTAAATTGATGGAGAGAGACAAAGAAGGTTACTACATGGGCTGGGGAGATAGCTCAGCTGTCTAAGCACCTGCCTGGAAAGCACAAGGGCCCAGGTTGGGACCCTGGTACCACATGCGAAGCCAGCCCCAGACCCAGGCACATGGTGCCAGCCCACAATGAGGCAATGGCGGTGCATGCCTATAATCACACCAATGGAGAGGCTAAGACAGGAGGATCGCTATGAGTTCAAGCTGTGTAGCAAGACACTGCACCAAATAAATATTTAAAATAAAAAAGTCACTACATCTAAAATGAATAATCACATATAAGTACCAAATACCACATTAGCCAACTATGTAAATCAAGTATTAATGGTCATGAAACATCAAATAAGCACTAATACGATCTCAACGTAAGACTTTGATACCCCAGTGTATCAACTTAACAACAACAACAAAATCAACAAGTATCACAACTGAACCAAGGGCTGGCAAGACAGCTCAGCAGACACAGCACCTGCTTAGGCAAGCTCAGGGAGAGGGTTTCAATTCCTAGCACCACATGCTACACTGGCTCTGTCCTCAGGCATGTGAACCAGCCACTGAGTCTGGACATGGTGGTGCACACGTGTAATCCCAGCACTAGGGAAGCTGAAAACAGGAGGATCATGACAAGTCTAAGCTGCATAGTGAGACCATGTACCAAATATATCTAAAAGAAAAAAAGGAATAACTGGACTAAACTTTAGAACAAATGGATTTAGTAGATGTCTATAATGTTCCACATTACAACAACAGAATACATGCTTCTCAGCTGTTCATGAAACATTCTCTAAAATATTAGCCCATAGAACATGTGTAAGTAAACGTAAAGGAATTGAAGTAATCCCACATATCTTATCAGACCACAGTGCAATTAAATTAAAAAACAATGATTAAAGGAAATCCCCAGAACTTTATAAATACATGAAAATTAAATAACCCTCTCCTGAACAAGTAATGGGTCACAAATGAAACTAAAGAAGAAATTAGACAATTTCTACAATTAAACAATAATGCCAATGAAACATAACAGAATTGGGATGCAATAAAAGCAGCCCTATGAGGGAAATTTATAGTGGTAAATTCTCATTTCAGAAAAAATACCAGCCAGGCATAGAGGCACATGCCTGGAAGGCAGACATAGAAAGACAGCTCTGAGTTCAAAGCCATCCTAAACTACATAATGAAATCCTGTCTCAAAGACAAAAACTTACAAAAAATAATTTAAAAATTTTAAAAATTAAAGAAAAACAGAACAATCTCAAATGAACAACCTAATGTTCAATCTCAAACTGAAAAACAGTTAAGTCCAGCCCAAAGTTCATAAAAGGGAATAAACTATAAAGATCAGAGCAGAAGTTAATGCAGTAGAGACTAAGGAAACAATGCAAAGAATTAATAAATCAAATGCTGGTTCTTTGAAGGAGTAAGTAAGATTGACATGTCTTTACCAAGAAAAGGAAAGAAAAGACTCAAATTCATGCAACTAGGAATGAAAAGGATGAAACTCCAGAAATTCAAAACAGTATGCTGAGAAACTATACTCAAGATGGAAAACATAGAAGGAATGGACAGACTGCTACATATACATGAACTACCAAAGCTGAATCAAGAAGATATAAAAATTCTAGCTGGGCATGGTGGTGCCCACCTATAATCCCAGCACTTGGGAGGCTGAGGCAGGAGGACTGGTATAAGCTCAAGACCAGTCTGGGCTATAAAAGTGAGTTCAAGGCCACCCTGAACTGTATAGCAAGATCCTGTCTCAAAAAGAGAAGAAAAAAAGATACAAAAATTCTAAATAAACCACTATCAGTCAATGAAATTAAAAATGTAATTAAAAGTTTATCCATGCCGGGCGTGGTGGCGCACGCCTGTAATCCCAGCACTCGGGAGGCGCCAAGGCAGGAGGATTGGTGCAAGTTTGAGACTAGCCTGGACTACCAAAGTGAGCTCAAGGCCAGCCTGAACTGCATAGCGAGACCCTGTCTCAAAAAGACAAAATAAATAAATAAATAAATAAATAAAAGTTTATCCATAAAGAAATGTTCAGATTCTGATAGATTCACTGCTGAATTCTACAAGAAATTTACAAGACTTTATGGTACTACTTCTCAAACACTATTGAACCTTAAAGGGATAATTCAACATATGCAAATCAATAAATATATCACATTAACAAAGCCAAGGAGGGGCTGGGGAGATAGCTCAGTAGAATAAGCACTTGGCTGGCAAGCACAAAGGCCTGAGTTCAATCCCCAGTTCTGCAAAAAAAACAGAGCCAATGAAACCAAATGATCATCTCAGTAGGTACAGAAAAAAAAAAAAAAATTGATAAAGCCCAACACTCACCCATGCTTTAAAACCTCTAAAGAAATTAGGATAGATTTTTTTTTAAAAAAGGCAATTTTTATTTTTCAAGTTATAAAAATATGAGCAAGTGAAAAATACAGTCTAGTCCATACAAGAGCTGTTCCATCCATTTCAAAGTAATAGCTTGGAAAAAGTAATTTACAGATGTTCTTTTTTGTTGTTGTTTTTTTTGTTTTTTAATTTTATTTATTTATTTTTTTCTTGTTTCAGAACCTTTATTTGTTTATTCACTCATTTTTATGGCCGGCTCAGCCCGCCCCAAGGGCGGGGCTGGCGCAGCATGTGGTGCCAGGGATCAAACCGTGGTCCCTGAAGCCGCCCAAGCTTTCCCAAGCAGGGGCTTTAGACCACTGAGCCATCCTGCCAGGCCCTACAGATGTTCTGTTATTGCTACTTATATGCAACTTTTATTTGAGATTGTTTGCCACAATGGAAAGGGCGATATTTTGGAATTTTTATTGCTGCTAAAGCTGTGGCTTAAAAAAATCTAAAATAATCATATCACTTTTGAGTAGAATACTATGATGCATAAATTTTGATAATTTAAAAAAGAATGTGTGGCCGGGCATGGTAGCATACACCTGTAATACCAGCACTTGGGAAGCTGAGGCAGGAGGATCAGCGCAAGTTCAAGACCAGCCTGGGCTACAAAAGTGAGCTCAAGGCCAGCCTGAGCTGCACAGCGAGATCCTGTCTCAAAAAGGCAAACAAAAAAAAGAATGTGTGGTTTACATATCAGCTTTAATCCCTTCTATTAATGTTTATTTGGTTAGCATATCGGAAGTATAGTATATAACTTTAGGCAAGACTAAGAATTTAATAAAACATTAATATTAGTTGTAATATATAAAGATGGCATATCTAGCCTAAAAACATTACAGAATTTCCAACTAGTAACTTTTATCCAAAATCAGAGCCAAACTTGGGAGGCTGAGGCAGGAGGATCGTTGTGAGTTCGAGACCAGCCTGGGCTACAAAACTGAGCTCAAAGCCAGCCTGAACTGCACAGTGAGACCCTGTCTCAAAAATCAAAAAAAAAAAAAAAAAAATCAGAGCCAAGTTTTTTCAGAAGCATAGACATAAAATTATTTTGTTCTTTTCAGTTATTTGATGATCTGTTTAGTGTTTTCCCTTTTAAAAGAAGATGGTTTGGTCAAATAAAATTGTTTTAAAGCAAATCTTTTTGTCCAGTGACATATGGAAGATTAAATCACAAATTTCAATTGAAATAATAGATGATACAGCTGACGGTACAAAACACAGGTTGGGAAATCACTCATTTTGGGGTGGGTAATTCATAAAAGTCTCTGGTCCTGAAGTTTATATGGAAGACTTACAAGTTAGAGGGTAACAAAGACAGAGGAATGGCTTTGTTTCCAACTTTACAGTTACACTCTTTCAGGTTAGGCTTATTCCTGACAAAATTTATCCCTTAAGTTCTTGAATAAATGTAGATATGCCGATAACAATTCTCAGAACCTTTAGAGAAGATAGAAAACAAGTACCAAAATGTTACCATTTGGTCACCTTCTACTTATTTTTGCCTTTAACCTTGGAGTTTTGCATTTCTCATTCTCTCCTTAAAAATACTAGTTCTACTACTGCACATTCCCTAAATATAAAGACCTGGAACTGCCAAGAAAAACGTTTTTAAGTTTTGCTTTTGAACCAAGAAATGCACTTATGAATGAGGTATCAACAGAAAATAATTTTCTGGGGGCCCGGCAGGATGGCTCAGTGGTCTAAAGCACCTGCTTAGGAAAGCTTGGGCGGCTTCAGGGACCTCAGTTCGATCGCCGGCACCACATGCTGCGCCATCCCTGCCCTCAGGGCAGGCTGAGCCGGCCATGAAAAGAAATAAATAAACAAAGTTCTGAAACAAGAAAAAAATTAAAATAAAATAAAAATATTTTTAAAAAAGAAAATAATTTTTACCTTTCTCAATTCACTTGATAAGGAAACATGTCAACATAAGAAAACTTAATGTGAAAAAGGACTATCTTTTTCTCACTAAAATGAATAAAAAATTTAGTTAACATAAAAAGACTATTGACTACAATTTCAATATGTCTGAGTATTTAGACAAACCTAAACTGAACTGATATGAAAAGGCTATACTTATATATTAAAACTGCATTGAGTGTTAACAGAAAATAGACATGTATTTTACTACAAAATAACAAAAAAATTCACTTCCTCCCAGAGTGTTATACTATACTAACATGCCATTTACAAAAGGATTTTTGCAATCATCTAGGTTCACAGTGAGTATGCTAGTTCCACAATCATGTTTAGTTTTACTTTGAATGTCATCAATGGAATGTATATAAGGCATGTCAAAAACTAGCATTAAAGCTCTTAAGAGCAATAATCCAAACTGGCAGTTACTACAAAACGTGTTACTCAGAGTAAGAAAATACTGAAGAATTTTAGATTCAGAGCATACTGATTTATAGTGCTTTTACAATGAAATTAATGAATTTAGAATCTGTTGCTGAACCTAAAAGACAAAAAAAAAAAAAAAAGACTTTTGCCCTTTTAATGATGATCCCAGTCTTGTAAATGGAAGCAATCACTTGGAATCTTCCAGACAGTGCTGTTAGCAGTGGCCTGAGCAGTGAGCATTAAGTTCTGGTTGAAGTAGTGTTGTCTGTTTCCATCAAATTTCACAGTGTACACTGGTCACCACAAGAACTGTATTCTGGGATAGTGTAGCTTGTGCATGAACTGGCTGGCAATCTAACATATCAACCTGGAACTCACTAGAAGGCAATATCTCAAAAAAATTATTTAGGTCATCCAGATCTTTAACAACATCTCCATTCCATACTAAAGTGGCCTTATCCAGATACAGCCTGATTAGCGCCCTTCTTTTGTCCATTGTCTCATAATAAATACTAATAAATTCTTCAGCAGCTTTGCACGCTTGGTCTGCATAAGTTTTAAAATCCACGGTGATGGCCATCAGGGAGCCTGAAAAAGTTCTTTCCAGCAGTGGCAGTGTCACTGCACCCTCTAGATCAACAGTTCTCAACCTGTGGGTCCCAACCCCAGCGGGGGTCGAACGACCAAAACACAGGGGTTGCCTAAAGGCATCAGAAAATACATATTTAAACCTATGCTATGCCATGGTGAAATGTTATGTATTGGAATTAGTAATTTGAAGTAGCCACCAAAATTATTTTTTGGTTTGGGGTCACCACAACATGAGGAACTATATTGCAGGGTCACGGCACTAGAAAGGTTGAGAACCACTGCTCTAGATGGTCTTTTTATCTCACTCTCATAAAAGCCTGCTATGACAAACCAATAATCATTTTTCAAAAACTTTATTTATTAAAGTTATGGATAACTCAGCCTGCCCTGGGGGTGGGGGTGGGGCTAGCGCAGCATATGGTGCCAAGGATTGAACCTTGGTCCCTGTAGTTGCCTAAGCTTGCCTAAGCAGGCACTTTACACTACTGAGCTATTTCACTAGCCCCTGACAAACCAATAATCAACATCATATTAAATGGACAATAACTTCCTTTCATTGTAAAATCAAGAACAAAACAAGGATGTTCACTATCACCACTCTCCCTCAATCTATTTCTGGAAACATTAGCCAGAGCAATCAGACAAGAGAAAGATATAAAAGGAATAATAATGGAAGGGGAAAAGTTAAATTATAATTATTTGTAGATGACATAATATTGTACATAGAAGAACCCAGTAACTCCACCAAAAGACTTCTAGATATAATACCCAAATTCAGTAGCATAGTCAACACTCAAAAATCACCATTCCTGGGGCCAGCAGGATGGCTCAGTGGTCTAAAGCCCCTGATTAGGAAAGCTTAGGCGGCTGCAGGGACCGCGGTTCGATCCCCGGCACCACATGCTGCACCAGCACTGCCCTCAGGGCAGGCTGAGCCGGCCATAAAAATAAATAAATAAACAAAAGTTTAAAAAAAAAAAAAATCACTACCATTCCTGTACACAAATAACAAACTCACTAAGAGTGGAAAAGGAAACCACAATCTTCCAGTAGCATCCAAAAACTAAAACTCAATCTAACAAAGTAAAAGATTCCTACTTTTTTTTTTCTTTTTATTTTAGGGTAGGGTCTACAGAGTGTTCAGGGTCTCACTACTAGATCAGACTCATAGTGATCCGCCTGTTTACAGGAAGACTCCCACATTGAAAACTACTCTGTAAAAGGAGATTTAAGAGTGTATTAGAAAACAGAAAGATAGCCCTTTGTCTCAGTTACTCTTCTCTCCTTGCTGGGACAAATACTGGACACCAAAAATGAAGGCAGGAAAGGTTTATTTAGCTCACAGTTTGTGGAAGTTTCAGTTCATAGCCAGCTGGCTCCCAGGCAGAGTATGGCACATGGCACAGAGCAACTATTCATGGCAATGACAAAGAGCAAGAGCAAAAGGGAGTGATAGCAGCTCAGGCAGCTAGTTAGCCTCTTTCCCCTCCTTACATTGTAATACAAATTACCTGCCCCAGAACAGCTGCAGCAACCATACCCACAATAATCAGTCACAAACCCCAGAAGCTGCCCCATGACCATATGAGGCTTTGGGGGGATACCTATACACAAACCATAGGACCCTTGTTCTAGATAGAGCAGTAAAATCCAATATAATGAAAATGGTGGGGCCTGGCGGGATGGCTTGGGAAAGCTTGGGTGGCTTTAGGGACCGTGGTTCAATCCCTGGCACCATATGTTGCACCAGCCCTGCCCTTGGGGCGGGCTGAGCCGGTCATAAAAATGAGTGAATAAACAAATAAAGATTCTGAAACAAGAAAAAAAAAAAATTAAATTAAAAAAAAAATCTAAAAAAAAAGAAAAGAAAATGGCCATACTTCCAAAGTTGTTACATAGACTTAATGCAATCCCACATTATCCATGGACCTCAAAGACACAGTCCTAAAATTCATTTAGCAACAAAAGAAACCTGGAATAGCAAAAGCAATTCAGGGCATCAAAGACAAGCCAACATGCATCTCAATCCTGTTCTAGAAATTAACTATAAAGCTACTGTGATAAAAACAGTATGGTACTGCCAAAAATAGAAAGATGCAAGAATCAATGAACAGCTGGGCATGGTGGCGCATGCCTATAATCCCAGCACTTGGGAGGCTGAGGCAGGAGGATCAGTGCGAGTTCAAGACCAGCCTGGGCTACAAAAGTGAGCTAAAGGCCAGCCTGAACTGCATAAGGAGACCCTGTCTCAAAAAGACAAAAAATACAAAAAAAAAAAAAAAAAAAAAAAAAAAAAAAAAAAAAAAAAAAAAAAAAAAAAAAAAAAAAAAAAAAAAAAGAATCAATGGAACAGATTAGAAGACACAAAAACAATGCCAAACACACTTAGTCATTTAATCTTTAATACAGGAACCAAACACCTTCACTGGAAGAAAGATAACCTCTTTAACAAGTGGTACTAGAAAAACTAACTTCCCAAGGGCTGGGGAGATAGCTCTGTGGCACAAGTGCCTGCCTGGCAAGTGCAAGGTCGTAAGTTCAAACCCCAGTCCCACCCAAAAAAAAAAAAAACCTAACTTCCCATATTCCAAAGAAAAAACTGGACACAAATCTCACACTATGCACTAAATTAATATCAAAATGGATCAAAGATCTAAATAGTAAAACAGGGGGTCGGGTAGATAGCTCCATGGCACAAATGCCTGCCTGGCAAGGGCAAGGTCATGAGTTCGAACCCCAGTCCCACCAAATAAATACAAAGATAGTAAAACAGAAACACTAAATCTACATGGAGATAAAATAAGTAGAACTCTTAAAAAGAAACTGGTATAGACAATGATATTAGGAACAAAAACTCCAATCACACAGGAACTATAACAAAGAATCAGCAAATGAGATCTCATCTTATTGAAAAACATTTTCACAGCAAAAAGAAACTAACACAACAAAAAGACCACCCACAATGTGGGGGAAAAAATTTGCCAGCTGGTCCTCAAAGCACTAACATCTAGAATATATAAAGAACTAAAAAAATGCAGCAGAGCCCAGGGAGATAGCTCAGTGGATGGAATAAGTGCTTGCCTGGCAAGCACAATGTCCTGAGTGTAATCCCTGGTACTGCAAAAAAAAGAAACCAGAAAAAAAAAAAAATTTCAGAACCCCTCAAATTTAAAGGCCCAATCCAAAAATGGACAGCTGATATGAACAGATACTTCTCAGGTGAAGAAGTAGAAACAGCAAATAAGCATATGAAAAAATGTTCAGTATCATCAGTCATTAAAAACAGGCATGGTGGCGCATGCCTGTAATTCCAGCACTTGGGAGGCTGAGGCAGGAGGATCCGTGTGAGTTTGAGACCAGCCTGGGCTACAAAAGTGAACTCAAGGCCAGCCTGAACTGCACAGCGAGATCCTGTCTCAAAAAGACAAAAATAAATAAATAAATAAAATTTAAAAATGCAAATTACAACAAAAGAAATTCCATCTCACTCCTGAAAGGATATTATCAAGAAATCAACAAATAAATGCTGGTGGGGCTATAGGGAAAAAGAAACCTCCACTGTTGGTGGAAGTGTGGAATGGTACAACCACTGTGCAGTCCTCAAAAAACTAAATCTAGAGGTTTCATTTGAGTCAGCTGTCCCTCTTCTGGTATCTTCTTGAAAAAACTAAAAGCAACATACCACAGTGGTATATCCACCTCCATATTTTACAGCACAGGTTGTAATAGCTAAATTCTGGAAACAGCCCAAATGGCCATCAACTAATAAGTGGATCAAGAAGATATGGGGATCTTTTTAATACAATGGAGTACTACTCTGCCATAAAGAAAGTTGGGACATTTCTAGTTAAATAGATGTACCTTGAGACCATAAAGTAAACTGGACACACATGTTTAAATACATCTCATAGCAGGGCTGTGGTGGCACATGCCTATAATCCCAGCACTTGGGCGGCTGAGGCAAGAGGATCAGTGTGAACTCAAGACCATCCTGGGCTACAAAAAGTGGGCCCAAGGCCAGACTGAACTGCATAGCAAGACCCTGTCTCAAAAAGACAATAAATAAATAAATAAACAAACAAACCTCATTTCTCTGGTGTGAGAAGCTGAAAGGGTAAAGGACCAATCCATGTAATAAACATTTGAAAAATGGAAAGAAAATGTTCGGGAAAGAAGAGAGGGAGAGAGAGAAAGAAAGACACAGAAAAAAGAATAAAGAAAAAATGGACACAAAGCTTTTGTAAATAAGGAGGGGAAGAGTTAAAGAGAGGAGCACTGAGAGAAAAAAAAAAGCAAGCTATTATCGTGTACAGGTACAAATTACCTATGCTGAATGTTACTATCTATACAAATTTAAAAGCAACCTCAAAGAGTAAAGTCACATGTAATGTGACCTCTTTAGGTCTTCATGCATATGGTTAAGCAAAAGAATGGTTTAGTCTTCATACAGTTATTCAACATAGGTTCCAATTCAGAAAATAGGAGTTCTGTTCTGACCACTGCTCCACTCACTGGAAAAGACTCTATGACCCTTAACTTTTGCTTTCAAAAAATGAGGACAAAAGCACCTAACTCTGTGTGTGTGAAAAGACTATAAAAAAGTAACAGAAAATAGAAAACAAGATGGTAGGTGTAAATAAAATCCTATCAAGACTACAACAAACAGGGCCAGTGAGATAGCTCAGGGGACAAAGCGCCTGCCTAGGCAAGCTTAGGCAAGCACAGAGGCCATAGTTCAATCCCAGGTACCACAGGTCAGGCCCACCACACCCCAAGGGAAGGCTGAGCTAGCCAGAGTTCAAGCATAGTGCTGCATACTTGTAATTCCAGAGCTACGTAGGCTGAAAGCAGGACCATCAAGTCTGAATACAACAACCAAGTACATTAAAAAAAAAAAAAAAAAATTCCACCAAATGGGTCAGGGAGATAGCACAGAAGCAGAAGCATCTGCCTCACAAGTACAAGGTTATGAGTTCTATTATCAATACAAAAAAAAAATTACAACAAATATGAATATTCTAAGCACACCGAGTAAAATCTACTGTAACACTGGACTATCAAAATCCAAACAAATCTTCTTCATCAGAAATGTGCTTATAGGCCAGGATATAGTTCAGAGGCATTAAACGCCTGCCTGGCAAGTGCAAGGTCCTGAGTTTGATCCCCCATACCATAAAACAAACAAACAAACAAAAAGAAATGTACTTAAATATAAAGACATATAGATATATTTAAGTTAAAAGGATAAGGATACACCATGCAAATTCTATCTGACTCAAAAATGTTTGGCCACTTAGTAAAATAGCAAGCTAAAAGCACCTGATCTAAAATTAAACTAGAGGGGCCTGGCAGGATGGCTCAGAGGTCTAAAGCGCCTGCTTAGGAAAGCTTAGGCGGCTGCAGGGACCAAGGTTCGATCCCCGGCACCACATGCTGTGCCAGTCCTGCCCTCCGGGCGGGCTGAGCCGGCCATATAAATGAGTGAATAAACAAATAAAGGTTCTGAAACAAGAAAAAAAATAAATAAATAAAATAAAAAATTCTTTTAAAAAAATAAATACAGTCGCCGGGCGTGGTGGCGCACGCCTGTAATCCCAGCACTCGGGAGGCTGAGGCAGGAGGATCGGTGAGAGTTCAAAACCAGCCTGGGCTACAAAAGTGAGCTCAAGGCCAGACTCAACTGCATAGCGAGACCCTGTCTCAAAAAGACAAAAATAAATAAATAAATAATAAATAAATAAATACATTAAATTAAATTAAACTAGAAACTACAAGTTTTTAGAAAAATCTATACATAAAGCAATAAGGAAAGAAGACTTCTAACAGGTGTGAATCCTTTACGAGGGGTCACAGAGATAGCTCCGTCATCTAAGCACCAGCCTAGGCAAGCACAAGGGATCTGTTCTGATCCCCTGGTACTACATATCACGCTGACCCTTCCCCTCCAGGCATATCGAGCTGATTACCAAGAGCAGGTATGGTAGCCCACACCTATAATCCCAGTACTAGGAAGGTGGAAACAGGAGGATCACTACAAGTCCAAGCTGCATAGCGAGACTTTATACCAAATATATAAAATTTAAAAAGAAAACTGGATGTGGTGACACATGCCTGTAATCCCAGCACTTGAGAGGCTGAGGCAAGAGGACTGGTTTGAGTTCGAGACCAGCCTGGGCTACAAAAGTGAACTCAAGGCCAGCCTGAACTGCATAGCGAGACCTTGTCTCAGAAAGACAGACAGACAGACAGACAGACAGACAGACAGACAGACAGAGACAGACAGGCAGGCAGTGACATAGCTCAGTGGCATAAGCACCTGCCTGCCAAGCACAATGTCGTCCTGAATTCAATTCCCAATACCAAAAGAAAAAAGAAACAGTCATCCTATCAAAGTACAAAGAGATGTGCAGTGAGATAGCTCAGCAGTTTAAAGCACCTGCTTTTAGGCAAGCTTAGGCAACCACAGGGAGATTCAATCCCTCGCACCATATGCTGTGCCAACCCCTCCCCCAGGGCAGGCTCTTCAGAACAAACGAACGAATGAACGAACAAACGAACGAATGAACGAATGAATGATTCAAAGTACAAAGGTCCAGTGAAAGAAAGAAAGACAGACAGACAGACAGACAGACAGACTGATTCAAAGCACAAAGGGCCAGCCAGACAGCTCAGTGGACCAATGCACCTGCTCAGGCAGAGCACAGTACCCAGGGTTCTATTCCAAGTGTGCTGCCCTCGGAGTGTGCTGAGATGGTGATTAAGACTGGATGTGGTAGTGTGGGTCTGTAATCCCAATATTGGGAGGCTGAAAACAGGAGCATCACTACAAGTCTGATCTACATAGTAAAATCCTGTAGGCCCTGTACTAAATAATTAAAAAAAAAAAAAAAGTGCAAAGGGATCCCAGCACTTGGGAGGCTGAGGTAGGAGGATCACTGTGTTAAGCACCAGCCTGGGCTACAAAGTGAGCTCAAGGTCAACCTAAACTGCACGGAGACCCTGTCTCAAAAAGGCATTTAAAAAAAGTACAGGGGTCGAGGAGATAGCCCTGTGGCACAAGCAACTGCCTGGCAAGTGCAAGATCGTGAGTTCAAACTCTGGTCCTGCCAAAAAAAATAAATAAATAAAATAAAAAAATTAAAAAAGTACAAAGTGTGGGCCAGCGAGATAGCTCAGTGGTTTAAAGCACCTGCTTAGGCAAACTTAGGCAACGGCAGGGACCACACAGTTCCATCCCCAACACATGGTGCTCCAGCCCCACCCCCAGGGTATGCTGAGCCGGCCATAATATAAATTTTCAAGAAAGTACACACAGATAAAAGTATTGTAGTACAATAATTTGATGGGCAATAATTTGTATTTGAATATTTTAAATGGTGTAAAAGGTCATATTCAGAGATTTGTGATATATGTAAAAGAAAAAGAATAAGCAAACTATTATTAAGCTTCTATACTACACATTAAGTAATATATGTAAAATTAGACTTTGATAGATTAAGCTATACACCATAACCCATAAGGCAAATGAAATTAAACTATAAAATACATTCCCTATTGTTACAGTTTAGGTCTAGTTGTCCCCCAAAACCTCATGCAATCATGGGCAGGGACATCTAGAGTTTGAGACTTGCCTTGTGATCCCTGGGATTATGTGTTTTAGTACTGATGGGATTATGGGTCTAAGTACTTCTGGGAATTATAGGTGTGGCCTGAGGCCGATAGGCCAAAGCGGAGAGCCTGAATGTAACATAAGAGAGACAGAGAGACAGACGCATGCTGTTGCTCTCTGCTCCCCTGGTTGTTCCACTGCTTCTGTCGCCATTGTTGCTGTTCCACCGCCATGAACTGCTGTTCTCTGCCATGTGCCACTCAGCCTTGAAGCCAGCCAAATATGGACTGAAACCTTCAGTAACTGTGAGCTGAATAAATCTTTCCTTCCTTCCTTCATTTTGGATGTCAGGTATTTGTTCCAGCAATGAGAGAAAAGTAACTAAGACACCTGTTTTTAAAAACTGTTATGGGGCCTGGGGATATAGCTCAGTGGCCTAGTGCCTGCCTGTCAAGCATAAGGTCCTGAGTTCAATTCCTGGTCCAAAATACAAAAATAAAAAAACTGCCATGCTAACTGTTTATTAAGGCAAAGTATTGTAGAGGCCAGGGAGATAGCTCAGGGGCACAAGTGCCTGCCAGGCAAGTGCAAGGTCCTGAGTTCAATCCCTGGCTCTGCAAAAGAAAGAAAGAAAGAAAGAAAGAAAGAAAGAAAGAAAGAAAGAAAGAAAGAAAGAAACTGACATAAAACAACCTGAACATCTAGCAGAACCAAGTCTATGATGAGTGGAATTTGAGAAAAAGGCTCAGGGACATAAAAAGAAGTGGTGCCACTAATAATTACAGGATGGGCCAATTGGAAATCCCCAACTACATGGACTAATGTACAAGGCGCACACTAGTCCACCAAAACTCTTGGTTATAACCAATCAATACTCTATTTCCCTTTATTCAAGCTACATAAATTCCTATTGCTACTGACCAAACAAGAAGACAGAGTTGAATGTGTTTCTTGTGTCCCTATCAATCAATCTACCATAAACCTGTTATTTCAAAGCCCATTTCCATAGTATTGGCTTCTTTATGCATTAGAAAACAAGCCTTTCCTTAATATTACAATTAACAAAATAGCAAGTCACAGCTCATAAATTAAAAGGAAATATAGTAGAGATACAAAAATAATTATTAAAAAGTTGTTAAAGAGAAAAAAGCAAACAAAAGGCATCAAAAGAAAATAAAATGAGAGTACTCATATATGACAAATCATTCTAAATGCAAATGGCCCAGGTCAGTAATGGCAAACCTTTTGTAGACCAACTGCCCAAACAGCCCCTGACATCACAGAATGGCTCCACTACTTCTTTCCAAGCATGTGAATGGCCCCTATGTGCACTGTGATGTGATGCTCAGCTGTTATGGCATTGCTAGAGCGACGCTGAGGTGACCTGGCTAGCATGCCAATGGAGAGGGCTCTACATACCAGCCATAACATCCACACCATAGATTCACCACCACTGGCCTAGGTACCACTGTCAGAGATTTTTCAGATAAATCTGGATAAAAAAGGGACTTAACAAAATCTACTCCTTACAAGAAATGGGTTTTAAAGGAATATAGTTTAAAATGTAAAACAAAGGTTTTTTAAAAATATATACCACGGAGCCAGTGAGATGGCTCAGCGGTCTAAAGCACTTGATTAGGCAAGCTTAGGCAACCACAGAGACTGCAGCCCCAGGGTGGGCTGAGCCAGCCATATGTATATATATGTATGTATATATATATATATATATATATATATAGATAGATAGATAGATAGAGATATAGATATACAGATATACATATATATACATATACATATACATATATATATATATATATATATATATATGTACTATAAGCTGAGCATGGTGGCACACACCTGCAATCCCAGCACTTGGGAGGCTGAGGCAGGAGATCAGTGTGTGTTCGAGATCAGCCGAGGCTAAAAAAGTGAGCTCAAGGCCAGCCTGAACTACATAGCAAGACCCTGTCTCAAAAAGACAATATGTATGTATATACACAAGAAGTATGAGTGACTTTACTAATACCAAAACAGACTTCAGGCCGGTGTATATCTCATTGACACAGGCCCTGCCAGACAAATGTGAGGTCAAACTTGATTCCCTGTACCAAAAAAAAAAAAAAAGAATTTTTAAAAAACAGACTAATCTGGGCGTGGTAACTCACGCCTGTAATCCCAGCACTTGAGAGGCTGAGGCAGGAGGATCGTTGTGAGTTCAAGACCAGCCTGGGCTACAAAAGTGAGCTCAAAGCCAGCCTGAACTGCAGTGAGACCCTGCCTCAAAAAAGCAAAAAAAAAAAAAAGAAGATAAAAAACAGACTTTCAGGTTGGCATGTGGTAATGCCTATAATCACAGTATTTTTGAGGCTAAGCCAAGAAGATCACTGCAAGTTTGAGAACAGCCTAGGCTGCATAGTGAGCTCAAGGTCCATATCAACTACATAATGAGACCCTATCTCAAAAAAATGCAACAGGGCCAGCCAAATAGCTCAGTGGACCAAAGCGCTGGCTTAGGCAGATGCAGTAAGTGGCCAGGGTTCCTTCCTCAAGTGCTGTGCTGGCCCCACTACCCGGGCATGCTGAGAGGGTGGCTGAGACTGGGCACAGTGGTACATGCCTATAGTTCCAGCTCTTTGAGAGACTGACCACAGACAGATCACTAGAGTCCAATCTATGTGGTGAGACCCTGTAGACCTTGTACTCCCTTACTAAAAAATACTAATAAAAAATGCAAACATACACAGCAGACTTTAAAACAAACAAAAAAGACCAGACTGCATTACATAAAAGGAATCAATTCATCAAGAAGTTCCTAATAACCTTCAATATGTATCTAATATAGAGCCTCAAAACACAAAAAGCAAAAACTGCAAGGAAAAAGGTAAAAATATCTGTACCTAAAAACTTAGAATAATTCCACAGGAAAATAATAACAAAAAACCCACAGGAAATCATTAAAACTTTAAGGATTGGGGGTATAACACAGTATTTAAACACTTGTTTAGCATACATAAGCCCACTGAATTGAACCCCAACATCATAAATTTTTTTTAAAAGTCTCTAGCTCAGCATGATGGCACATGCCCATAATTCCAGCACTCAGGAGGCTAAAGGAAGATCACTGAGTTCAAGGCCAGTCCAAGCTACATAATGAATTCCAGGCCAGCCTGCCTGTACTACATAGTGAGATCTTATTTAAAAAAAAAAAAAAAAAAAAGATAAAACAACCCATAATTTTAGAAGACCTAAACTACACTATCAACCAACTTAAAAAGACACTACATCTCACAACCAACCAATACATACTTTTCTCAAATGCATATGGAATATTCATTAAGGCTATATTGCCAACTATGAAAAAAACCTTAAAAATTACTGTAAATAAAAGTTCTAAATAACCAAAGGATCAATGAATAAATAACAGAAAACAGAAATATTTTGGACAGAATAAAAGTAAAAACTTTAAAATGATGAGCTATCTCAAAAGCTATGCTCTGAAGAAAATTTATGGCAACAGAATTTCTTTAACTTTTTTTTTTTTTTTTGCAGTACCGCAAAATTGGACTCAGGACCCTGCGCTTGCCAGCCAAGAGCTTATTCTACTGAGCTATCTCCCCAGCCCCTATCGCAATAGAATTCCTTAGAAAGCCACAAATAAATGATCAAATCTACCACCTTCAGAAATTCGAAAGTTAAGAAAATTAAACCCCCTCAAAAAAGATGTAAAAAAATAATAAACAGGTAACAGAGAACTGAAAATAGGGAAGAAAAAAAAAAAAAAAAAAGAAAAGAAACAGCTAAGCGTGATAGCACACATCTAGAAACCCAGAACAATGGAAGGCTGAGGCAGATAAATCAAGTTCAATGTCCAGCTTGGCAACATAGTGACCCTGTAACAAAAAAATAAGGGCTGGGGATAGAGCTCAGTGTGAAGGCCCCTGTACCAACTTCAATACAAAATAATTAGACAAAACAAAACAACCAAAACCAAAAGGTGGTTCCCTCCAGCAACAGGCAACTCCAGCCTGACAAAAACAGCAAACTGAGGCCCAAGCTAAAAAAATGTAGCAAAACTAGGGGAAGCAGGAAAGCTGCCAAAAGCCTTGGGGACCTCCACCCCAGAAAGCAAACAAGCAGCAAAGATCACTCTCTAGTTTTAAGATTTAATGTTGTGTGCCTTGCTGGACTTGGGACCTGTTACCCTTTCCTTATTTGTCTTTAGGAATGAAATGTGCTGTCTGCCCTTCTGCTGTCTTTTAGGAGCACAGAGCTCATTTGTCTTCACAGGTTTGCATCTAGAGAGGAATCTACCACAGGATGAAACATATCTTTGAGTCTCATTAAAGTATTATTCAGATGTACAGATGATAATCTCGAAAAGAAAGAAAGAAAATCTAGACTTTAGACTTCTTTTTTTTTTTTTTTCCCCCTTGTTTCAGAAGTTTTGTTTGTTTGCTTATTTATTTTTCTGGCCGGCTCAGCCCGCCCTCAGGGCAGGGCTGGCGCAGCATGTGGTGCCAGGGATCAAACCGTGGTCCCTGCAGCCACCCAAGCTTTCCCAAGCAGGCGCTTTAGACTTCTGAGCTGGTGCTGGAACAAGTTAACTTCGTTGAGGCCACTGGCATTGAATATATTTATTTTGTGAGAAGTATCTAAGTTTTACAAAGCTATAATGAAATGCTATGGTCTTACCTCCAAAATTCATGCTGAAACTTAAACCTCATTGCGGTATTATTAACAGGTCAGGCCTTTAAGATAGTAGTTAAGTCATGGTGGCTCTGCCTTCTTTTTTTTTTGGCAAGACCAGGGTTCAAACTCACAACCTTGCACTTGCCAGCCAGGCATTTGTGCCTCAGAGCTATCTCCCCAGCCCCTGGCTCTGCCTTTTAAAAGGGTCTGCAAGGAACCATGGGTATAGCTCAGTAGCACAGCAACTACCTGGCAAGCACAAGCGCCTAAATTCGAGTCCCAGTTCCAACAAACAAAACAAAAAGCATACCACTAAAAGGGCTTGGAGGAACTAATTTAGGACCCCCTTGCCCACGACATCCATTCTGCCAATGTGAGGGTACAACAAGAAGATGCTCACGAAACATCCAATACTAGTACCTTGACTTTGGGTTTCACAGCCTCTAGACCATAAGAAATAAATTCTGTTCTTTATAAATTACTGTCTCAAGTGTTTTGTAATAGCAACACAGACTAATACAGATGGCAATTGATACATTCTGTATTCAATTTCATAATTAAACCGCAGTTTATTAATATAGTTTCAAACTTTTCCCTACTTCAGTGTAATCATAAATATTATTATTTATGCCTCTTCTGACAAGGTCCTCAAATTGAATGTGATTCCAATGAATATCTAACAAGAATTTTCCATTGAACCTCACAATCTGACTCTGGAATTCAAATGAAAGAGAGACTAAAAGTAGTCAAAATCCTTTGCCAGAGTTATAATATAGCAATTCTGCCATGTCAAAATTTGTTAATGTTAAAATAATTTGTTCACTGGTGGCAGGAGTGTTGTTTCATTTGCAATTCTAGAGATGGAATCCAAAGAGCACTGGACTATACTCATAGCTCTTTAGCTATGTTCTTAGTAAAAGAAATTCTGAAACACATTTTTGCTATTACCCACACTTGAACCTGTGATCTCCCTATGTCAGCCTCTCTCAGCAGCTGAGATCACAAATATGATCAACTACATCTGACACTTGACCAAATTTTTAAATTCTATGCTTAATTTTCCTTTCTTGTAGAATGGGAATAACAGCAACTATTCCAAAATTGTGAAGGATTAGATGAAATAATGTAAAGCAGTTACATTTAATTATTTTTAACCAAATGAATGTATAAAAATTCAAAGTTTTAATAGCACTGTTAATAAGGCTGTTGGAAAACAGGCAGTTTCACATACTACTTAGTAATAACCACATGAAAGACAACTTAGAAAGTCCACTTTTGAGAATTTATCCCACTGATATTCTTACAGGTAAAAAAAAGTGGATCAATTGTATTTTATACTAGAAATCAAAACATACATCAAAAAGTGTATTAAATTAAGAGTGGCAAATTTATGACATGGAATACCATATAGCAGCTTTTATAGAACAGAATGAGGACAATAATCTGACAAGACATCTAGGTGAAAAACAAATGTAAAGTATGTTATCTCTTACATAAAATGAGATAACAAAAGCAAGAAACAGTTATCCTTGCTTGTCCTGCACTAAGAAAGTATGTAATCAAGCAGATAGGGAAACTTCAAACTGTATTTTTTACTATAATACTGAGGCTTTTTAAACTATAAGATTATTTTATTTTTACAGTGTCAGGCATTTCCAGATCTCAAATGTTAGCTGCATTTATTATTGTTGTTGGCAAAATGCCTTCCTTCAAAGCCATTTCCTTAACTCTCTGTACACTGAAGCCTCTTTTTCCTCCTCTACCTGCCAGACTATTTAAGGAATTTATCACTTTCTATATCAGCATTTGTAGACTACGGGGCAAGTCAATATCTCATTCAAATACTCACTGTGCCTTATTTGAACATAGTAAAAATATTTTAAAATAACATCAACTTACAAATACTCCAAAAAGTTTATATATATATATATATATATATACATATATATATGTGTGTGTGTATATATATACATATGTACATATATGTACATATATGTATATATACATATGTACATATATGTAACTATTTTAAAAAACTGGATTTGCTAATGTCCTTTCCACTACTGCTCACTCAAAATCATTTTTCACAAAGTTCTTTCTTTTTTCCTCAGGGTTTTCTCTGACATTGACAGTATGCCCTAATCCTAGATCCTACATGTACCAACTCTTTTAACTCACTGAATGTTGTCTCTTGTTCTAAGTCTCAATACCTAATGCATCTCTCCTGTTTAAAAAAAAAAGCAAGCTCTAGTC
This sequence comes from Myocastor coypus, assembly GCA_004027025.1. Lineage (NCBI taxonomy): Eukaryota > Metazoa > Chordata > Mammalia > Rodentia > Myocastoridae > Myocastor > Myocastor coypus. The sequence goes on from PVJA010013370.1 coordinate 23,073, forward strand.
AAAACTGTTTTCGAAGAGTCAGATGTTCATATACCAGGCAGTGATTAAGTCTCCTAATCTGGAGAGGACCAAATATTTGATTCCCAATTCGCTCAGTGCTTTGTCTGTTCTTCTGGCATAAAGGGCATTCTATAACTAACTGCTCAGTAGCCCAAATCTCACTCCTGACACACTGAATACTCCACTGACAGCTCAACAGCCACTTTTCATTCAGGCCCCTCCCCTTCCCTCCTCCCACAACCTCCTCTACTTAGGAGCTCCTTTCCTCACTCGGACAGGCACCCTGACAGTTCAGAAGCCTTCTCCCCAAGTGTCCTATTCCTGCAGGCCCAAGACCACCTCCCCAGCTCGAGTCACCCTTTGGCCCCATTTAATTCCTCAAACCGCCCGCTCCGGGGGAAGCCAAATCCCTTCCCAAGTCTCTTCTCAACCAAGCAGGCAGCTTTCCAGCCTTCCCCAACAAGTACACAACTGACAGCTTCACCACAGACTCCGCCAGCGTCCTCCCCTCCACCGCATGCACCAGGTCTGCCCTCCCTCTCCCTCTCCCTCTCCCTCTCCCGCCTGGCACCCTGAAAAATCCCAGCCCAGATCCCTGCACGCGCTCTTCCCCCTCCCCACCCCTTTCCCGGCGCTGACAGCTCAGTCACTTCGATCCTGGTATGACAGCGCCCTCCCCCACGCACGGCGCTAACAGCTGGGGGTCGCTCCCACCTGCACCCCGCGCCTAGGCCTGGGCCTGCCGCCCCGCCCGCGGGGTCGCCTGCCCGGGGAGGCCCGCTCACCCGCTCTCCCGCATCACGTTGCTGTCCCCGCAGTCGCAGGCGCCCCCGGCCTGGCTGCGAAACATATTGAAGTCGTGTCCGGTGTGGTCGCCCTGGTGGAAGCACTCGGCACACAGCGACATGCAGGGGGAGATGCCGCACGTCCGACAGCGGTAGGCCACGAAGTTGGCCGTCCACACCAGGCCGCACAGAGCTGCAGGGTCGTAGGCCCGCACGGCCGCGCAGAACTCCTCGTAGCCGCCGCCACCGGCCAGCAGGCACTTGCACCACTCCAGGGCCTCCTCCTCGGCCGCGCCTGGGCCACTGCCGCCGCCGCCGCCGCCGCCGCCGCCGCCCGCCGCCCCCTCGCCGCCCGCAGCCTCGGCTAGCGGCCGCTCGGCGTTCAACACTCGCTCCAGCAGCGCCTGCAGCTCCTCGGCACCTGCGCGGTTGTCCGGCCGGCTGAGGGCCGCCTTCAGGTGCGCTGCAGTGGCCGCCTTGTCGAGGGCGAGCCCCTGTGCGGGAAGCTCGGGCTGGGGCGACTGCGGCCCCCCGACGGCCGCCGCGGCCGCCGCCATGATGAGAGCTCAGAATTCTGAGCGCCGGGGACCCACGGCTCCTCCCAGGAGGGTGGGGGAACTGACTGCTGCGACGGCTCTTTCGGCCCGCCCAACTCTCGCGATAGTCGCGTGCTCCGCGCACCTCCGCCAGCGGCCCCGCCCCGGACACGCCCCCCGGAGCTGCAGTCCCGGCAGTCCGTCCCTACTCCCCTCTCCCCGCGCGCCTGATCCCGCCTCTCTGTCCTCCCCAAAACTCTCGAACTTCAAGGTCCTGAAATGAGGGACTTGGCCGAACTCTTTGATACAAGCAAGTACACTTTTTTCTTTACTTGCATGGATTGTAAGAATTATACACCTTTGCAGCTGTATTTTGGGCTTGTGTATTTTTCATCTTTTGTACTTTTTTATGAGCCGAATATATTTAATAAGAGAAAGAAAGCTCCTGTCCAAGAGAGGGACTGGACGGGAGTCCCAAGCGGGTTGTCCCCATCTTTTGTATTTTTGTTGGTGCATATTTGCATACGTAGTGAAAGTATCAATCGTGAGACGTCCCTATAGAATATCTGTTCTCTGCGTTCGTTTTGAGATGTTGATTCTTGTTACCCAAACCTTAGTAATGATAGTCATTCCCCATCAATTCTTAACCTCACATTGTTTCCAGGATACTAAGTGTCCGTTCTTTGGAAAACTAAAACGCAGGGGGCTGAGAGTGTACTCTCTCAGTAAGAGAGTGCTTTGCCTAGCGTGAGTCAGTCCCTGGATTTGATCCCCAGCATCAAGCAATCGATCAAAAACTACATTGTTGCTGGGGATATAGTTCCGCGGCACAGTGTCTGCCTGGCAAGTTTGAGATCATTGGATTCCCAGTAAAATTTAAAAAAAGAAAGAATAAAAAAATCAGCCGGCCGTGGTGATGCACGCCTGTAATCCCAGCGCTTGGGAGGCCGAGGCAGGAAGATTGGTTCAAGTTTGAGACCAGCCTGGACTACAAAAGTGAGCTCAAGGCCAGCCTGAATTGCATAGCGAGACCCTGTCTCAAAAAGGAAAATAAATAATTTTTGTCATTCCAAATCTTGTACATATGTACATTTTCACCCTTATTTCCTGATGGTACTCCAATTTTACTATATTAAAGACACTGGTTCAGTTTCATTTGTCTTTTTTATTTTTATTTATTTATTTTATACATTTAGTAGTACAGAGTCTGAGGAGTCTATAGGATTTCACTGTTTTCAGCCCCCCAAAGGCTAGGATTACAGGCTTGTACCGCCATGCTCAGTCTCTGTGGTGGGCTCAGCACACCCTGGAGAAATCGAACCCAGCCACTGTACTCTGCCCAAAAAGGTGTTTTAGTCCAGCCCTGTCTTTTATTTTTAAGGGATCCACCATGTCACCCATTCTAGTCTTGAACTCTGAATTCAAGCAATCATCCTACCACAGCCCTGGCTTATTTGCTGTCTGGTTGGGTGTATTTATTTATTAATTATAGAAATCTTTTATTTTTTTTATTTTATGTACGAAGAGTTCACATGGCCTCTTTCACTGAGCGTATGTATGGCCTGGATAATCTGTCGAAGGAAGATCACTTAGTCCACCTTGATGAAGCCAATGTCGTTTGCATGCTGATGGAAACACTGGCTGCACAGGTTCACCCGTATTTCCAGATCAAACTGTGTCAGTTCCAGCAGATACAGCAAGAGCAAGAGCCCTGGCCAAATTTCCTTGGTTGGCTCCAGTAGAGCTGCCAGTGACCCATGTTGCTTTCTGAGGTGCAAGGAGACAAAAGATGTTCAGTGTTTTTAACCTAGTCCTGCCTGCTGTTCTTTGTTGTTCTTAGTTCTTACCCACACCCTGTTGTCACAATGTCTCCTCATGTCATTTTCTTTCTTAAAATGGTGCAGGGTAGGGTGACCTCCGGCTTATCCGATGAGACAGCACATTTATTCGATGAGATACCACACTATTAATTGGTAAATTTCCGGAAGGTGAAGAATGAGTTCTTTATTGTCATCTTTACATGTTCAAGTATTTGACACCACATTTGCTAAATGAACCATAATTACAATAGATAATGCTTCTTAGATATCTTGTATTTGCCAGTTCCTTAGGCTATTTCTTTCACTCTTCTCAGTAATTCTATGAAGTAAATACTAGAGGAGGAAACAAAAGCAGGTGACTTATGTGAAACACACAAAAGCACACAGCAAGTAATATGTCTGCTGTGTCCCCAGGACTGTCCTCAGCTCCAGGCAGAAGCAACTCCTAGCAGCTCAACCACCGCTTACACTAAATTGGTAAGGCAGAATGGAAAGCTCCCGGGCTTTAGGAGCACTGCAGAGAAAGCAACTTTCCTCGAGTTCGTTTTGCTTTGCTTTTTGTGTAGGTTTTGTTTTGTTTTTAAGAGAATAAAATAAAATTAAGACAATATGATAATAAAAAAAAGATTCCAGAATGCTGTTGAGGATTGAAAATGTTGCACAGACCAGCCGGTAGAGCAGTTAATATAGGTCAAACACTTGAAGTACTGTCATGCTGTTTTCTCAAAAATACTCCTAAACCATGAGATGAGAAATTTACTAAAAACGTCTTTGCTTCAATATTTTAAAAAATGAGGAGCCAACGAGATAGCTCAGGCATCTAAAGTGCTTGCTTAGGCAACCACAGGGACCATGGTTCAGTCCCCAGCAGAACATGCCCCACCACCAGGGCAGGCCAAGCTGGCCATAATATAAATAAATAAAGTTTTTTTAAAAAATAAGAGAAAGTCAGATGTGGTGGCTCACACCTGTAATCCCAGCACTTGGGAGGCTGAGGCAGAAGGACTGCTGTGAGTTCAAGACCAGCCTGAGCTACAAAAGTGAGCCCAAGAAGAGCCTGAACTGTATAGCAAAACCCTGTCTCAAAAAGATAAAAAATAAATAAATAAAAAGAATAAAAAATTTAAAAATGAGAGAATTACAGTTAAGTGTATTAGCAAGCTTTTGAAGGGCTTGATTATTTGCAAAAGAGATAAGGAGGCATGAAGACAGGCACAAACAGTAACAATGAATTGTTTTTCTCCCAAGGTTTCTGCTTATCTTTTGAAGGCTATGAATGAAGGATATCCCTGCTGCTTGTGCAATAGGAATAGTAATAACATCTCTGGATTATTGCAAATCTTAAATATGATCACCTGGCAGAGGGCTTGTTTATGTTGTAGTATGAATGTCAACAATTGCCATTAGAATTGGTGAATTTCCCATGCACAATATGATTTCTACTTGAATGCCAGACAGGGAGACCAAAACAAGAGAATCACTGCAGGTTCAAGGCCAGTCTGGGCTATATAGTGAACTCAAGGCAGCCTGAACTACTCAGTGAGACACTATGTCAAAAAGAAAGAAAGAAAGAGAGAGAGAGAGAGAGAGAGAGAGAGAGAGAGAGAGAGAGAGAGAGAGAGAGAGAGAGAGACAGAGAAAGAGAGAGAGAGAAAAGAAAAGAATCTTGCTAGACATAATGTAAGTCCCATGCTCAGGAGGCTGAGGCAGGAGGATCTTTGTGAGCTCAAGGCCAGCCTAGACCACAGAGTGAGACCTTGTCTCAAAAAAAAAAAAAAAAAAGTCTCCAAAGAATTAAAAGCATTGCTGGTTGTGGTGGCACACACCTATAATCCCAGCTGTTGGGAAGCTAAGGCAGGAGGATCAGTGCGAGTTTGAGACCAGTCTAGGCTACAAAAGTGAGCTCAAAGGGCTGGGTGCCTGCCTGATGAGTGCAAGGTCGTGAATTCAAACCCCAGTCCTGAAGAAAAAAAAAAAAAAAAAAAAAAAAGGTAAGCTCAAGGCCAACCAGAATTGCATAGCGAGACCAACAAATAAATAAATAAATAAAGAAAGAAAGAAAGAAAGAAAGCATCAAACTCATGCTTATGGAAGCACAAATTATAATTGCAAACCTTGGAAACAGTCCAAATGCCCACCATAGTACGTCATGTAGAGAGGCAAACTCACCAGTATGACTTCAAGTTTCTCTGCAGAAACGCTAAGGGTGGGAGGACATGGGATAATGTATTTTAAGTCCTACTTGCCAGCCAGGATTATTGTATCTAGGAAAGTTATCTTTCAAATCACAAGAGAAAAACCGAGACTACCATAGCTAAAAAGCTTATGGTCATAAGCCTACATTTTGGAAGATTTTTAAAAGAATCCTGTACAGGGGCCTGGCGGGATGGCTCAGCGGTCTAAAGCGCCTACTTGGGAAAGCTTGGGCAGCTTCAGGGACCACGGTTCGATCCCCGGCACCACATGCCACGCCAGCCCTGCCCTTGGGGCAGGCTGAGCCGGCCATAAAAATGAGAGAATGAACAAAGCTTCTGAAACAATTAAAAAAAAAAAAAAAAAAAAAACCTAACTTAAAGAATCCTGTACAAAGAAGAGGAAGAGTAGATACGCTGTTAAAAATTAGGTAAGCATGGCTGGCCAAATAGCTCAGCGAATTAAAGTGCCTGCATTAGGTGCAGGGGTCAGGGGTTGGATCCCTGGGCCTGCTGTGCCATCCCCTCCCTGGAAGGTGCACTGAAACAGCAACTGAGAAGGGGAATGGTGGTGCATGCCTGTAATCCCAGCTCTTCAGAGGCTGTAAACAGGCAGATCGCTACGAATCTGACATAGCAGTGAAATCCTAACACCATTTACAGCCTTCCCTAAAATATATATATAAAAAAAAAGGATAGGAATAAAAAATTACCAGAAAAATAAAATGCAGGAATTAGTATTTGCCTTTCTATAATAATTCTGAATGTAAGTAGTCTGAGTTCTCTAAAGACACAGATTGGCAAATTGGATTCAAAAAGGAAGACCCAACTCTGCTGCTTGTAAGAAAGTTCACTAGCAAATAAACAGACTGTGTGTAAAAGAATGCAAAACATGGAACAACAACAAATATCCCATGTTAATGCTTTTGTTTATTTCATTTCATCTCATTTGGTACCAGGGATCAAACTCCACACCATATGCTTGTCAAACAGGCACTTATGCCCCTGAGCTATATCCCCAGCCCTATTCCACATAAATGGAATCCCAAAGGAACAGAGTAGCTATACCCATATTCAACAAAGCAGACTTTAAGACAAAATTAGTTCATCAAGACAAAGAAGGCAGTAAACATTAACAAAGGGAACACCCCACCAAAAAGATATAACAATTGTAGGTATATGTGCAACAAACACCAATGCTCCCAATTTCATAAAACAATTATTCAACCTTAAGGAAGGGGCCAGAGATACAGCTCAGGGCCTCAAGTGTCCACCTGGCAAGCACAAGGTCTTCAGTTTAATTCCCAGTACAAAAAATCATAAAGGATGGCAGGAGTGGTAGCACATGCCCATCTATAATCCTAACACTCATGAGGCTGAGGTGGGGGACTACTGTGAATTTAAGGCCAACCTGGGATACAAAGACAGCTACAGGCCTTAGAGGACTACATAGTGAGATCCAGTCTTAAGACAAAAACAATGACAAAAATAATAATAAAGGGATACATAGTTTGCAAAACAATACTAGTGGATAAGTACCATATTTTACTGTTGCTAATAGGCCAGTCAGAAAAAAAAAAATCAACAAGAAAACAGAATTAAACTATACCATAGAGCAAAAGGATTTAATAGATATCTATATAATATTTCATCCAACAATTACAGAGTATACATCCTCCATATAGCTCCTGGAACATTTTAAAAATAAGTCATATTTTAATCCATAAGGCAGACTTTAACAAATACAAAAAATTGAAAGAAATTCTTGCACTTTATCAGATCAAAACGGGATACAACTAGAAATCAACATGAAGAGAAACCACAGAAACTATATAAACACATGGAGACTGAACTTTTGAACAATCATTGGAATATGAAGAGATCAGAGAGAAATTTTTAAAATTCATAGAGTCAAATGAAAATGAAAATATACCAGAATCTCTGAGATATACCAGTGCCAGTTCTGAGAGGCAAGTTTATCATTATTGCTGTTTGCTTTTGTATTTTTTTCTTAAAGATGAAAACTCATGTACATTTATTTATGGGTTTTAATACAGCAAAACTAATGAAAACTGAAGGCATTGCTCATAACGCTGGTAACTTTAACATTTAGTTTGAAATAAAAAATGGAGTTTCTCCAACAACATATTTGTATAAAATTTACCTTGCCTTATGGTTACGCTCCAAGAGTACATGTTGGGAAGATCAGTAAGAGGCTTCCTACATGTTTCTATAGGCTGTATCTTCCAGATGGAGATGATTGTTCAAGTAAGGTAACCGAATAACACTATGGTGAGGGTCTAGCATCATTATCATTTGTGTTTATGGTGATTGTGTTTATGGTGAACACAACTTGGGAGGAAATGAAGTAGTCTCTTTCTGAAGAGGATCATTGACTTTTTTTGCTACTACATAAAAGAAATGTATTAATTTCTACTCATCTTGGTTTTTTTCTTTTTTAAAGAAGTGGTATTTTCTTCATCTGAAATACAAAATGTACACATTCACATGCTTACATGTTTGTTTTTTGAAAAGGTAACAAGATTGATAAACCCTGAGCCATGCCACAAGTACGAGAGAAGACTCAAGTCAATACAATTACAGACAAAAGGAGATTTCTAGAGCAGGCACCAATGAAAGACAGAAGATTTTTAGGGTTGTCTTTGAATACCTATACTCCAATAAACGGTAGAATCTAGAAGAAATGGATAAGCTTTTAGGTGCATATTATCTACTTTAAAACAGAGTCAAAAGAATAATTTAAAAAGAAGCTAAACAGATCAATAGTAAACAATGAAATTGAAGAAGTAATTAAAAGTTATCCCCCTCAAAAAAGTCCTGGCACCAGATTGGTTCATAGCTGAATTTTACCCAAAATCTAAGGAAGAACTAATAGAAATGTTTCTCACATACTCCATGGAATAGAGAGGAACAGAATGCTTCTAAGTGCGTTATATGAGTTGAACATTACTCTGATACTAAACTGGACAAGGGCAGAAACAAAAAGGAAACTAGATCAAAATCCATAATGAGCAGACATGCAACAAATCTGTAGTCAAAAACAAACTGAATTGAATAACACAGTAAAGATATCACCATTATTCCAGGGATGCAAGAATGGTTCAACATGAATAAATCAATACATGCAAGACGGGGCCAGTGAAATAGCTCAGCTGACTAAAGTGCCTGCTTAGGGAGGTTTAGGCAGTACAGGAACTGTGGTTCTATCCCCAGAGCCATATGCTGCGCTAGAATCCCAGGCGTAGTGACGCATGCCTGCAACACCAGCTGTGGAGAGGCTGAAGGCAGGAAGAACACCAGAAGTTGGAGCTGCACGATAATGATACAGGGGGAAAAACTGATCTCGGGTGGATGATGTCCAAAATCATATAGGGGAAAAATGAAGCTCCCAACCTGAAAGGTATCTGGGACAAGTTCGAGTTCTCTAAAACTGAAGAATGAATTTTAGGAATAAATGGAGGTTATGAGCAGAATAGATTTATTGGGAAAAAAGAAAGCTCCTGTCTGAGAGAGGGACAGGAAGGAGGTCCCAAGCAGGTGGTCCCCGGGAAGCTTTCTCTCTTCTAGGGATTTTTATAGAAGAGAGCCATGAGGTGAGGTGGGTCTAAGGTGGCGGAGAACATGGGAATTCACTTAGGTGGGACAAAGCTATTGCCAACCAATGAGATAACAAGCACCATTGCTTAGATAAAATTGATTAAATCCAGGACCAAATGGGAAAGCAAGCAGCAAGTGGGCATGAATCCCTGCCTGTGGGGAGTTGGGCTAGTGACTCATTTGGGCTCTTTTAAGGCAATTCATACCTATCTAGAATATCAAACCCTGATGCTAATATTCAGAGAAGTCAGCATTTGTTTTCTCTTTGGTCTTTAGGTCTGGCCTACAGTGGGAGCATCCATTCCTCCCACAGTTGTAAAGTATCTTGTGCTCTGCTTTATCTCCTTTGAGGGCCTGAACCTGACTGACTGCCTATAATATTTCTATCTAACTCAGCTGCCTGCAATGGCAAGACCCTGAAACAACCAAATACATTACAATAAATAAATAAATGAATAAATGAATGAATGAATGAATGTAAGACATCATGTAAACAGAATGAAAGATAAAAATTATGCAGTTATCTCAATTGACATACAAAAAGGCCATCAGCAAATCTCAACAACTTCCTCAATTAAAAACCCTAAAGACAGCAGATTAAAGCACCTACTTAGGCAGAGTGCAGCAGCCTGAGTTTGACCCCTGGCATGCTATGCTGGCCCCACCCCAGATTGAGCTGAGACAAGAATTGAGATTGAGCACGGTGGTGCATGCCTATAATCCCAGCACTTGGGAGGCTGAAAATGGGAGGCTCACTATGAGGCTGATCTGTGTAGTGAGACCCTTTAGGCCCTGTACTAAATGCAAAAAAAAAAAAAAAAAAAAAAAAAAAAAAAAAAAAAAAAAAAAAAAAAAAAAGAAACTAAGAAAAGATCATTCCTTAATATAGCAAAAGCCATACACAAGAAACCTACAACCAATATCATTCTTTTTTTATCAATACGATTCTGAATGTGGAAAAATTATAAGCATCTCATCTCAAATGACAAAGAAGCATAGATGGCTAGTTTTATCACTTTTATTCAATATCATTCTTGAAATTTTAGCTATAGAAATTATGGAAGAGAAAAAAAAGATACAAATAATATCCTTTTAGTAGTTTATATAATTTTTAAATAAACATTAAAAACCACTAGCTTTACTCTGCACCCATAAAGCACCAGTTGACCAAAAATTAAGAAAAAGTTCAACTCACAACAGCCTCAGAAATAATACCTAAGGATCAATTTAACCAAGAAGATGAAAAACATCTACAATGGAAACTTCCAAGTACTAGGAAAAGAAGAAGAAGACACAAGAAGAAGGAAATACCTCCCATGTTCATAAACTGGCAGAATTAATGTCCTGGAAATGATTATATTACCAAAAGCAATCCACAGAGTTAATGCATAAAAATCCATCAAAATCCTAATGATGTTCTTCACAAAACTCGAGAAAAAAAAAACCCAAAATTCATATAGAAGTCAAATATTTAGAATAGATAAAGCAATACTAAGAAGAAAAAAAAAGCTGGAGGCAAAACAATATTCCATCTCAGATTATACTACAAAACTATAGTAAAAAAAAAAAAACAACAACAACAACAAAAAAAACCAGCATGGTTCTGGCACACAAATAACTATATGGAAGAATGGAATAGATTATTGGAAACAGAAACAAACCAACACAACTACAGTCATCTCTAATTGAACAAAGAAGCCAAAAATACATGTTAAAGAAAGACACCCCCTTAACAAATAGTACTGGAAAAATGGCAAATGATTGAAACTAGATCTCTATCTCCTGTACAAAACCCAATTTAAAATGGATAAAAGATCCACGTATCAGACCTAAAAGTTTCAAACTGCTAAAAAAAAAAAAAAAAAACCAAGGAGCAACATTTGAAGTCACAGCTTCAGGCAAAGACTTTCTGAATAGGACTTGAACAGCACAGAAATAATAGCAAGAATTAACAAAGAGGACTACATAAAATTAAAAAGCAAGAGAAACAATTAATGATGTAAAGAGGAAGAACAAAAGAAAATTTTTGCTACTCTTCCAACGGAGTATTAATATCAGAATATATAAAGAACTAAACAGGGCTGGTGAGATAGCTCAATGAACTAAGTGCTTGCTTGGGCAAACACAGGGAGTGAGGTTCAATCCCTGGTCCCATCCCAGCCCACCCCACCCCTGGGTGGGCTGAGCCAGCCACCGAGTCCGGGTGTGGTGGCACATGCCTGTAAACCAAGTGTTGGGGGTGCTGAAAACAGGAGTATCACTGTGAGTCCAAGCTGCCTAATGAGACCTGTACCAAATACATTAATAATAATAATAATAATAATAATAATAATAGTTTTAAAAATAAAAATAAAATGAATTATGGATGGGTTGATTTATAAGGTGAAGAACATTTGGATTGCTTAGCATTTGAAGATTTTAGATTAAAGCTGTTCATCCTAATCTATTTGGGCAAATTTACACTGCATGACTTTTACACAGCAGATACCAGGAAGCTTACAGGCAACAGAAATCTATTGCTACGCGGTTCTAGAGTTCAGAAGCCCAAGGCTAAGGCCCACTCACTGTAGGACGGGGGCATCATATTTTAGTTCACAGAGTGCGACTTGCATCTGTGTCTTCACCAGGTGGAAAGGATGTACAAAGTCTGCAAAGCCTATTTTTATATGAACATAAATCCCATTTGTGAGGTCTCTGTCCTCCAAAAGGCTCAAAAAGGCCCTACCCCACTACCACCACCTTGGAGGGAAAAAATGAGAACATACAGGTGCTATCTTCTAAGGAGGTCAGATCCTTTGCCCTCTATGAATTCCAGGTGTGCCACGTCTTCTCAGCGCTTTATATTCTTGGCTTCTCCTCTCTATCTTTTCACTGTTTATTTATTTATTTATTTATTTATTTTGTTATGTTTTGTATGCTTGATTGTTCAGACAGGATCTTGCCTTATACTTACTTCATAGTCCAGGCTCGCCTCAAACTCATGGCAATCCTCCTGCCTCAGCCTCCAGAGTGGTGGTATTACAGATGTGGGCTGCCATGCCAAACTAATTCCTCAAATGTTTTTATCAAGTAGACATTTTTAAATTTGATAGATAGATTGATTGATTGATTGTATTTTTTAGGGCTTGATCTACAGGGTGTTCAGGTTCTCACTACTATACAGGACTCGTAGTAATCCACCTGTTTACAGCCTCCCAAGATCTGGGATTACAGGTACACGCCACCATACCCAGTCTCCGTTGCTGGCTCAATGTCTCAGCGCACCCCTGGGGCGGGACTTGGTCGGCAAGCCCCGGGATCGAACCCCTGGCCCCTGCACCTGATGCGGGCGCTTTAATCCACTGAGCTATTTGGCCTGCCCAAGTTTACTTTTTTTTTTTTTCCCAAGAAAAGGGTGGATTTCCATTTTTATAAAGTTTCTGTGCTCAGGGTAAAGGTAGGGATTGCTGAGCGCACGGCAAGGCGCCAAATTCTGGCCGGGAGTCTGCCCTAAGGACTGGGCTGCCAGTGTCATGCATGTGGACAGAGAAGCTCCCGAGTCACTAGCGGAACTTGCGCGTTGGGCAGAAGTTTCTGTACGACACCCATTTCTACCGGACAGAGGCGGGCGCGCATGCGTAGTGTCGCTTCCGGCGTCGCTGGTCGTGCGAGCGCTCCTTGCTGTCCTAGAGACCCAGAGCTAGAAGCTCTGCAGCATCCCCGCCACGTGCCGCCGAAGTCTCATCTGGAACCTCAGGGCAGCGTGGGACACTTTGGACGCGGGTTGGAGGCCGGCTGTGCATCCCCGCCTATCCTGTCCAGTCCCCCGGCAGCGGCGCTGAAAAGGGGATTTGGGTGGCGAGAGGGAATAGGAAGAAAAGATCCGAGTAGATTTCCGTGCAGATCGAGTGAGGTGAAGCCCCGTGAGCACAGACCAAAGGAAGAAAGAAAATGAAGTTAAAGTTGAAAGAACTAGAGAGCCGCCTGCAACAAGTGGATGGATTCGAAAAACCCAAGCTACGTCTAGAACAGTATCCAACCCAGCCACACATTGCAGGTAGGGCGGCTGGCTCGCCGCGACCTCGCTTCTGATTCGCTGCCCTTCGCTCGTGATGGAAGTGAGACTGCTACTTGAATACGGAGGACGTCTAGAGAAATTCTGTCCTAAGCTCCCGTGTCACCCTAGAGGGGCTTTGTTTTGCTTTTCGTCATTTTGAGACAGGCTTTCACTTTGTAGCATAGGCTGGCCTTCAGCTCTCCAAGATCCTCCTGCTGCAGCTCCCCAAGTGCATGTCCGCCTTGAGAGGACTTTCTAGACGTCGCAAATAGCGACACGCTCTCCACGCACCCCAACACGCACACACTTTACCATTTTGCAGATTGGTTTTCTGTATAGTTAACCATTGGTTTCTGCATAGTTAACACTTGGGATCTGCATAGTTAACACTTGGGATCTTTTTAGTCTGTTTCTCTCATCACACTATAAAATCCTTAGAAGCTAGAAATGTATTAGTGTTCTTCAACGAGTTGCTGGTTCTGGGAGGCTGAGGTGGAAGAATCTCGAGTTTGAGCCCAGGCTGAGCAGTTTAGTGTCCCTATCCCAAAATAAAAGTTTCGAAAGTCCGTAAGTGTTCCAAAGTTCCCAGGGCCTTTCTTTCCCTCTGTTCTTTTCCTCTCTCTCCCACCTTCTCTCCCTTCTTTTTCTCTTTCGGTCCTCTCTCGGATTATGTGTGTAGCATCATGCCTGGCCCAGCCTCCCAGAACCAGCAACTCATTGAAGAACACTAATACAATTCTAGGTTCTAAGGATTTTATAGTGTGATGAGAGAAATAGATTAAAAAGATCCCAAGTGTTAACTATGCACTTCTTTTTTAATAAAAAATAAAAATCAGCCGGACGTGGTGGCGCACGCCTGTAATCCCAGCACTTGGGAGGCTGAAGCAGGAGGATCAGTGTGAGTTCGAGACCAGCCTGGGCTACAAAAGTGAGCTCAAGGCCAGCCTGAACTGCATAGTGAGACCCTGTCTCAAAAAGACAAAAAAACAAAAAAACAAAAAATCAGCAGTAGCAGGTAGCAGCAGTCAGGACAGCATGGTGAGTATAAAATATCCCTGTAATTTTTTTTTTTTTTGAGACAGGGTCTCACTGTGCAGTTCAGGCTGGCTTTGAGCTCACTTTTTTGTAGCCCAGGCTGGTCTCGAACTCACAACGATCCTCCTGCCTCAGCCTCCCAAGTGCTGGGATTACAGGCGTGAGCCACCACACCCGGCTATTCCTGTAATTTTGTGTTTTAATAAAATTGCTAAATCCAGGCATCCGTGATGGCCAGCAGTCTTGCTGAGTGTTGATATCTGCAGGAAGATACACTCGTGTCGCACATGCTTAACCTGCGGTATGTGCACGTGCATTGTGTATGAAAATCTTCTTAATCGTAGCAGCCTCTGTCTTGCTCCTGAGTTCTTACCAGGTCTTACTTGTAGGTGATGAAATGAGTGTCTATAGATGAGGAGTATATGTCTAAAGGCTGTATTGGGGATACCACAGCTCACAATACCTGTGTTCTGGTGATAAGCTTGTTGCAAAACAAGTCAGTTTTTTTGTTTGTTTTTAACGCTAATGCTTGTTTGACCTTAGGGGTGCCTAGACTTGGTAGATTGCACAGGTAAAATTCCAAAACAGTTTTGGAGACTGATACAGCATTGTCAAATTTATATTTTGACAAAGATATTTTTAAGATTTAATCAGTCTTAGTATTCTTTTATAAAAATATTTCATTATCAAAGGAAGAGTTATATTTAGAGTCAGAAAAGAGAGGGTAAGCAATATCTTGAACAGACTGAAACGTCTTGATTTAATTTTTCTGTTTAACTTAGAGACTAGTTACTTTTGTCATTATTGCCTAGCCAGTAGACACTAGTTTTGGGGATCCACTGGTGTGTTATTCTCCTGCATGCTGCCTTTTATTACATATCAAATTATTATACTTTATCTCTTTAAAAATAATTAGAACATCATTTGGCGGGCTAAATATCACAAAACATTTTAGAAGTCATTTGCACAAATTGGATTTTAGTAATCAGCTTTCTTATTCCTTTTTTTTTTTTTTTTTTTTTTTTTTTTTTTTTTTTTTTTTTTTTTTTTTTTTTTTTTTTTTTTTTTTTTTTTTTTTTTTAGCTTGTATGCTCTATACAATCCATAACACATACGATGACATTGAAAATAAAGTGGTTGCAGATCTAGGATGTGGTTGTGGAATGCTTAGCATTGGAACTGCAATGTTAGGAGCAGGGTAGGTGATCCGGTTTATAATATTTGGGCATGGGGTAGCCTTAATAACAGGTGTAAGTAGAATCAGTTATATTCACAAGATTCCAAAAACTCATTAAAAATAAATTACAGTCAGCTTGGGGTGTAGCTCAGCAGTACAGTCCCTGCTCAGCAAGTGTGAGGCCCTGAGTTTGATTCCTGGAACCATAAAATAGTAAAATAAAAAGAAATTGCACTGGTAAGACAATAAGTTAAGTCAGGTTTTTTACTCAAACCTGACTGAGTCTTCATCTCGCCCATGTTGGGAAATTATACTATAGAAAAGCAACATTTATTCTTTGTCACTTGAGTTAAAAAGTAAATGATAAGGCAGCAGAGATGGTACAGTGGCATAAGTGCCTGCCTAGCAAACACAAGGTCCTGAGTTCAATCCCCAATACCAAAAAAAAAAAAAAGAGAGAGATAAAATAACTATTTTTTGGTTTTGTTTTTACTTGAGAGCTCCAAGTAAGTTATTGCTCTTTTTTATTTATAGACTGTGTGTTGGGTTCGACATAGATGAAGATGCACTGGAAATATTTAACAGGAATGTGGAAGAATTTGAATTAACAAATGTTGATATGATTCAATATGATGTGTGTTCATCACCTAACAGAATGCCCAAGTCATTCGATACAGTGATTATGAATCCTCCCTTTGGGACCAAAAATAATAAAGGTTAGTAATAAGAATCAGCCATACTGATACATTTATAGAAAAGAAAATTCTCAAATCACTTTCTCAGGTGGGTACTGTGGTATACTCTGTAACCCTAGCACTCTGAGGCAGAAGGATCACAAGTTTGAGCAGCCTGGGTTATTTATTGAGACCTTGTCTCTGCCTACTGCTAAACCCCACTTCAATCGCTAGTACCGCAAATAAATAAAATCATCACTGACTATGTTAAATGATTTTAGCACTGTTCATTAAATAAGCCAGTCTCTTACATGTTCAATACTATTTAAATTTGTTTGTTTAATATGATTGGGGAATTGAATTTTTCAATCACAAATCTATGAAAACATCATTTATGGTTTGTATACCTAATTATTTGACAAGTCCTTGTGAATGATAATGAAAGTATAAAAGATTTTATATTTTGGGTTTTTTTTTTTTAAACAAAGTTCAGTTATATTGCTCAAGGTGGTCCTGAACTTACCATGTAGCTCAGGTTGGCTTGAACTGCCTCAGCCTTCCGAGTGTTGGGATTATAAGTGTGGCCACCATGTCCAGCAGGGTTTCATAGGGATGTGCAGGGACTGAACTCAGAGCTTAGTACACTGTAAATACTTGCTCTTATGATTGTACTACACCCCCCTACTTGAGTCATTTTGTGTGTTTGTTGGGGGTGTAAAGCACGGTCTCAAAGATACAGTTTTGGCAGGCCTTGAGCTCCAGACCCTGTCTCAAAAAACCAACCAAACAAAATCTGCCTAATTTTGGATATACTATGGGTAGGGAAGGCAAGAAGTCAGAAGAGAAGGAATAACCATACACTGTTTAAAAGTATACCTTAGCCAGCCAAGATAATTATTCTATGATGAATATTTTATTATATTCATACTTGATTATGTTCTATTATGAATATGATGGATGTTATGTGATAAATATTACTATTCTACATGGTCCCTTATTAATTTGGAATATTAATGTGGAATGTAATATTTAAAAATTACTTTATTTTCTAACCAAGATAGTTTTTATGAATGTTTTTATATTTTTAGGGAAGGGCCTACAGGGTGTTCAGGGTCTCACTACTAGATCAAACTTGTAGTGATCTGCCTTTTTACAGCCTCCAACCTCCCAAGAGCTAGGATTAAAGGCATGGGCTACCACACCCTGTCTCAATTTGTCTCAGCGCTGCCTCAGGAGTAGGGCCTGCACAACAGGCCCAGGGATTCAACCCCGGCCCCTGTGCCTGATTGCAGGTGCTTTAATCCACTATTTGGCCAGTCCTCCAAGAAGTTTTAATCTTTCACACTTAACAGAATACTGTACTTAATCGACTTAATTTTATTTGCATTGGTATTTGTTACAAAAAAAATTGAAATGGCTACTGTGTACTTTGGGGAAAATATTTCTAAGTCCTATTCATGTAATCTTGTACTTTGATAATACATAACATAAATAGGAGCTGTTTTCTCCCACAGGAATAGATATGGCTTTTTTGAAGACTGCTTTGGAAATGGCAAGAACAGCAGTATATTCTTTACACAAATCTTCAACTAGAGAAGTAAGTTTAAATCATCTTGACTGTCACTGATTGTCTTAGTTACTTTTTACACGTTGCTAGGACAAATACCTGACACTCAAAATGAAGGAAGGAAAGGTTTATTTAGCTCACTGTTACTGGAGGTTTCAGACCACATTCAGCTGGCCCAAGGCTGAGTGGAACAGGGCAGAGAGCATCCAGTTCCTGGTGGCGGAACAGCAACAATCGTGACAGAAGCAACCGACCACATGGGAGCAGAGAGCAACAACTTCAGTCTCTCTGTCTCTTTATATTACATTCAGGCTCTCTGCCTCATCCGCCTTAGGCTACACCCATAATCCCAGAAGTACTTACAACACATAATCCCAGGGGTCATGGATCAAGTCTCAAATTCTAGATCAGTACTAAATCACATAATTCCAGTGATGCATGAGTCGAGTCTCAATCTATAGAAGTCCCCACCCCAGGACTGCATGAGGCTTTGAGGGGACTACACCTAAACCATAACACTGATCTTTACATTTCTGATGCTACTGTTAGAATTTGCTGTGAATGCTAGACACCACGGTGTCTGTTTCTTCTGGCCTCTTTGATAGGTGCCATTTACAAACTGAATTTTGTTTGTAGCTAGACCTGTGATTAGCTTTTTCCTATTCTGCATGATAACTTTTTTGTCAAAGATTGGTTCAAAAATGAACTATTGCCAGGAAAGATACTAGAATTCAGGACTAGAAAAGGATGGTAAGACTGGTTTCCATACCTTCTGATTTTGCTGTTAAGTCACAGGTGATGAGTATTTCCCATTTGTCCCAGTGTCAGTGTGGCCTCGTTTACTTAAGGAAGATGTTACAGCCTGGTTACCTTTTTTGGGGGTAGGGGAGCCTTTTTGAGACAGGGTCTCACTATGCAGGTCAGGGTGGCCTTGAGTTCACTTTTGTAGCCCAGGCTGGTCTCAGACTCAGACTGATCCTCCTACCTCAGCTTCCCAAGTGCTGGGATTACAGATGCGTGCCACTACGCCCAGCATACAGCCTGGTTACTTAAAATACTAAACCTTCAACTAAGATCAGAAAACACCTATTCTATTTTTCTTTTTGCCAGAATATAACATAGGACAGGTGCACACATGCTTGCAAGCATAGGTGTGCATATAAGATGTATTAAAGGAAATTGGGGTAAAGGACAGTACTTTTTATTAGGTCAAGGATAATGGTGATTAAGAACCGTGCTAGCTTGCTCAAGGCACTTAAGCTCCTTCATCTATACTGCACTAACTTGTATGGTACTCTTAGTATAGAAGAAACTTTATACCAGGGCTGTATTGTGAGGGCTGAATAATATATATAAAGCACTTAGACCAGTGTCTAGCATATCTCATTGTCATATGTTGGCTATTATTTCTTTAATGCATACATAAAGATTTTTTTAAACTTTTATGTTCTGGCCAGCTCAATGTGCCATGGGTGTGGGGCTGGTACAGCACATGGTGCTGGAAATTGAACCTGCAGTCTCTATGGTTGCCTAAGCTTGCCTAAGCAGATGCTTTAGACCACTGAGCTATCTCACTGGCCTGACATAAAGATTTTATCTAGTTTTGGTGGACTAGGGTTCGAACTCTACCTTCTTGCACTTGCCAGGCAGGCACTTGCGCCACGGAGCTATCTCCCTGCCCCCCAACATAAGGATTTTAAAGTGTTTTTTTTTTTTTATTTTATTCAGAACCAAGGATTGAACTCAGGCCCTAGCCCTTGCACTTGTCACATAAGCACTTATTCTACTGAGCTATTTCCCCAGCCCTTAAAGAGGTTTTGAAGATAAAATTACCATGAACATAAAAAAAGATGGAAATAATATATTCCATATGATATCTAATAAGTTCAAAGTATAAAATCAAACTAAAAAAAATATACTGCTAACAATATCTAGTATATGTCAGCATGCAACAGAAACAAAGTTGTCTATGGTAAATGTAAATAAATTTTCATTTGTATGAAAGCAAATACCATGATATACTGTACACTGGTATCCAAAAGCTTGGGTTGGGTGGCCCTGAAACCACTGGCCAGTCACTGGAAATCTCACAGGACCCAACATATGGTTACATGTCTAGCTGTGACTTACTATAAAAACAGCCAAGGGAAAGGCACACTGGGCCAAGCCTGGGAAAAAACAGGTACAAATGTCTAGTCTTCTCCCAGTAGACTGACGCAGGACATAATTCTTCTAGCATGAGTTATGACAACATAGATGAAGTACTGCTAGCCACACACTCCGTTCTTCTATTTTTTATTGGGCAATGATACCCAAACTCATACCCTCAGTAAGAACATTGGTGTTCAGCATGAATAGCTTGGGCACAGTGAGCAAGCCACTTCTATCAAGGGGGAAGGAAGTAGAGACTCCCAGTGTTTAAATTCTCATGTTCTAGCCAGTGGCCAAATTGCAAATAGGCCTTTCAGGGATAAACAATCTGTCTTGTTATGAACTCTCTTCTGAACAACTTAGCATAACATAAATTTTATCTGACTCATAGAAAATTCATAGAGTAAAGATAGTAAAAATTTAGAGTTCTTATATTAGGGAAACTATACGATATTTACACATGTAGGTCTGGTTTATTTCACTAATGAGTATATGTTCAATATACATTTATATATGAAGTCTTCCAGCTTATCATTCTTTATAGTTGAGTAATATTCCATTGTATAAACATACCACATTTTCTTCAACCACCCTGTGCTCTGTATAACTACTGTGAGGACAATATGCAGTATGTCAACTGTTTTAAAAAAGTAATGTTTATTGAAAGTGTTAATTGTTTGATCTTATATGCCTATATTAATCTGAACTGATCTGATGAAAATATGTAATATAACCATTAAGTAAGTAAATAAACTGAAAAAAAAAAACAGTAAAAATGAAAATGGGGGTTGAGGGGTGGCAGGGAGATAGATCTGTGGCATAGGTGCCTGCCTGGCAAGTGCAAGTTTGTGAGTTTGAACCCCAGTCCCACAACAAAAAAGAAGATGGGGTGCAATTAAGCAGGAGAATTTAGTTACTGTATTTGAGGGAGTTCCTCATATTACCTTACACTCTGAGATTCACCTTTAGGAGACAGGTTTATCACTTTGTCAGGCTTAGGAATTGCATTCTAAAAATATTTCATGAGTTGTTTTTTTCTTTTTGAGACAGGGTCTCACTATGCAGTTCAGGCTGGCCTTGAAATCACTTTTGTAGCCTAGGCTGGTCTCAAACTCGCACCAATCCTCCTGCCTCTCCCAAGTACCTGAAATTCTTTATTCATTTAGAGCAGGCTGTTTCCCTTGGCATAATAAATTATTCTGGCACTGTGCATACTGGGAAGGAGCTGTGATAAGGGATGAACTTTCTTTTAATCTTATCACAGTCCCTATTTTATGCTGTAGGTTAAACTGCTAGAAATTTATAATTTTGTTTATTTCAGGTTTAATTAGTAACACTGTTATTGAAGCTTACCCCAAACTCCTTAAGTACAGACGTTTTTTTTTTTTTTTTTTTTTTTTTTCTAAGACGTGCTTGACTTACATCTGACGTTTAATAGAAATACTTAGGCTTTAATAGAAATACTTAGGCTTTTCATTCTAGCAAACACAAATATCCTGACTCTCAAAGTGGCTATTTTACCTCATCTAGCATTCAAAATTTAGTTCTTGGCTTAAACTTGACAGTAGCACAGGAAGTAAGCCTGGTGCTATTCTTCTAATTTTTCCAAAATTCACCCATTAATCTCTAGCAGAACTCTATCCTATCATACAATCTAACATCTAGAACCTCAGGCTTTAGGTGGCAAAGAAATGTTATAACTTCTCACAAATTTATCAAGAATTCTATGAGCTCATTGTAACTTAAATTCTATATCCTAGAATTCTAAAATATGCCCAAAACTATTATTTAAGCTCAGGGAAACACCATAAGCACAAACATTGTGTTATTTATAACACTGGAAATATTGGAAGCTAAAATTTGGAAAAGTTTAAGTATCTTGTAACCCAACTTGGTGGCAACCTTAAGATATCAAAATGGACAAAATGCATACAATAACCAATTAAGACAGCTACTATAGTATCGTTAGAAATTTTTGTATGCATTATTTACAGGATTCTGGTCAACTTCCACTTGGAATGTTGTATGTAGTTTTTAAGTAAAGCAATTTCCTATTTAGGGCTTTTTGAGATGGTTGTTAGTATACAGTCCCTACTACCCTTGAACTCACTGTGGCCCAGGCTGGTCTCAAATTCATAGTGATCCTCATGCCTCAGCTTCCCAACTGCTAGAATTATGAACTATACCACTACACAAAATAAATTTTTTTTATGTTATGGCCAGCCCAGCCTCCCCTGGGGATGGGACTGGCACAGCACGTGGTGCCAGGGATCAAAGCTCAGTCCCTGTGGTTGCCCAAGCTTGCCTAAGCAGGCGCTTTAGATCACTGAGCCATCTTGCCAGCCCCTACACAAAATAATTTTAAGTAATAAATTAATAATTAAATTTATTTATTTATTTATTTATTTTGTCTTTTTGAGACAGGGTCTCACTATGCAGTTGAGGATGGCCTTGAGTTCACTTTTGTAGCCCATGCTGGTCTCGAACTTGCACCAATCCTCCTGCCTCAGCCTCCCGAGTGCTGGGATTACAGGCGTGCGCCACCATGCCCAGCTAATAATTAAATTTAGTAATATTTTGTGGAATAGTTCAAAAACTTCAGACCTAAAATAGCTAACATGCTTGGGTGGTATGTATGGTAGCAAAAAACAGAACATTTTTTAATCTGTAAAAATCCAGGGGGATTTATTCTGATTAGGGAAAACAAGAAACTATCATTTTCTCTGGGTTACATAGCTAGTAAACAGATCTGCAGTTGAAGTGCATGAAGTCTGGTGCCAGAGATAATGCTTTGTTGTCACTGCCACCAAAAAGCCTGTGGATGTATACAAAATACAGTGTCTAGGTTAGCTAGCTGTAATGCTGCTGCCAAAATGAATAATTTTTTTTAATACATTTCTGGAGGTGTTATTGCTTGAATTATAAAATGTAGTCTTTGAGACAGGCTCTTACTACGCAGTTCAGTCTGACCTCAAACTGAGCTATCCTCTTGCTTCAGTTTCCTGAGTGCTAGGATTACAGGCATGTGCTTATGAAATGTGACTTCTAACATTTTCAAAGTACTGTCCAGGTAGCTGAAACCTGCTAAGGATTTAATTTGCAATGAAATTGTTTGAAAAGTTAATCTCAAATACAAAAACTTGATCAGCTCATGTGAAGATGTTATTTGTTTAGCATGTTCAGAAAAAAGCTGCAGAATGGAAAATCAAGATCGATATTATTGCAGGTAAGATAAATCTCAACCCTAATTATCTGAAAGGGTCAACATATATATAAATTTTTTTTTTTTTAGAATTTTATTTTTTTGTTTCAGAACTTTTATTTTTATGGCCAGCTCAGCCTGCCCTGAGGGCAGGGCTTGGCACAGAATGTGGTGCTGGGGATTGAACCGTGGTCCCTGAAGCCACCTAAGCTTTCCTAAGCAGGCACTTTAGACCCTGAGCCATCCTGCCAGGCCCCCAACATATATTTTTTATTTTTTTATTTTTTTTAATTTTGTCTTTTTGAGACAGGGTCTCACTGTGCAGCCCAGGCTGGTCTCGAACTCACAGCGATCCTCCTGCCTCAGCCTCCCGAGTGCTGGGATTACAGGCGTGCGCCACCACGCCTGGCACCCCCAACATTCCCAGCATTTGGAGGCTTGAGGCAGGAGGATCCCTGAATCCAAGGCCAAAGGGAACTACAAAGTGAGCTCAAGGCCCACCTGAATTACAAAGCGAAATCCTGTCTCAGACAAAAACTCAGAAAAGCTACACCCAGTGTGTCATTGCCAGTGGTGAGGGAATGTCAGTTATCAGGTCAGTACTTAAGGAAATGCTGAACTGACACTGACAGGCCTAAACTGGTGAGCCTGCAAGCACTTAGTATTTTCACTTAGTTTTGTTCTTAGTTAAGGGTAGTGAATGTTCAAACATGTAATTTTTACCTTTATGTGGCTTTTTTTTTTTTTTTTACAGAGCTTCGATATGACCTGCCAGCATTATATAACTTTCATAAAAAGAAATCAGTAAGTCTCTTGATTCTGGCCCGTGTAGCATTTAGTACTGAAAAACTCTACAATAAATACTTGTTATCAAGTTGCCTGGGTAAATACAGAAGCCAGCCTGAGAGTAACCATTATTAAGGAGCCCAACGTGGTGGCACATACATACCTGTAACCACAGCACTTGGGAGAGTGAGGCAGGAACAGTGAAAACAAACTGAGAAGGGCTCACAATCACCAGCCAGTACTCTGTAGTTCAAGATGTTAAGTTCTCACTTTTTATACAGTATATATTTTGTTGTTTTTTATTAATACAGTCTTGTAATACAAAGGCAATTTAGTGGAAGAATCTTCCTTTCTGATATTTGAATATGAACACAACTATACAGTTAAAAAAAATTGACAAAAAGTTGAAACAATATTGTCCTTTTTTTTTTTTTAACAGGTGGACATCGCAGTGGACCTAATTCGGTTTTCTTTTTAAAAGCCTCCAAAGACAAGACGCCGCTGTTAAAAACTGAAGATGAATTTAAAAAAAAAAAAAAATTGTACACTAAACTAACTACTGGTCTCCAGCACCGTTCTCTGTTTTCTGTTGTTTTGATGCAGGTTCTTCTTTATCTGTTTCTTCTCTTGCCCTTTTCACTGATCCTATGACATAAAGAAATTTTTGTTAAGTTCGATGGAAATACTGGTCTATTTTAATAATGAGCACAATTATTAATAATTATGCTTTAAGGTCTGGGGAGACAGCTCAGTGGTCTAAGTGCCTGCCTACCAAGTGCAAGGACTTAGGTTCAATCCCTGGCACTACATGTCATCCTGATCCTGGAACCCCAGGTGTGCTGTGCCAGCCACCAAGAGGGCGTGGTGGCACATAACCTATCAGCCCAGCACTGGGGAGACAGAGGCAGGTGGATCATTACAAATGTGTAACTAGACTGTGTATAATTTTTTTTTTTTGACACAAACCATAAATCACTTTATTCAAATTAATAACTTACAGCTGGCTTAAGGAGCCCCACATGGCCCAAGTGTGGCCCGTCAGTGTGGTGGAACACATCTTTCCACGGCCATTTAGGAGTACCAAAGGTACAAGGAAAGGTGGAACGGAGTGCTTTGATCTCTCCTATTAATAACATTGATGCTAAAGTAGCTTCATCTGTTGGCTTTCCAGGTCTTTAGGCTGGACTGCCTGCAGATTTTTTAAAAAATCATTATGCTTTATTGCAACTTCCTTAAAAGGGCCATCTCGGGGGCAGAAGTGCCTGCCTGGCAAGTGCAAGGTCCTGATTTTGATCCCCAGTGCTACAAAATATAATAAAAATAAACAAAAAACAGTGAAAGGGCAGATTAAAGCACCTGCAATGGAGCTGCTGAGATAGCTCAGTGGTCTAAAGCACCTGCTTAGGCAACCCTAGGGAACCTGGTTTGATCCCCAGCACTACATGCTGCACCAGCCGCAGGGCAGGCTGAGCCAGCCATAACAAATTAAAAAAACATCTGCAAGCAGGGACAGGGGGCAGGTTCCATCCCTGGGCCTGCCCCCAGGGCACACAGCATGGTGGCCTATGCCTGTAATCCCAGCTCTTGGGAGGCTGTAAACAGGTGAATCACAAGTACAAGTCCAGTCTACTGAGACCCTGAACATAACACCCTTCTCCACAAGAAAGTAGCTGATCGCTAAACTTATTTACCAAACACCCTGCTGTCTACTTGTAAAACAGCATAACCAAAGTTAACAACTCAAGACTGCAACTTCCACAGAAGTAAAAACTACCATTGTTTTTTCCCATCTACGTACTAACCAGGTCCAACCCTGCTTAGCTTCTGAAATCAGATGAGACTGGGCACATTCAGGATGGTATGGCTACAGACTATATCCTTGTTTTCTGTGGCAAATAATATCTCGTAAGGCACAGATTTCTCAGAACAACTACTCAAGCACTTAGAAAAAAACTTACCAGCTGCACCATTTTCATCATGTTCTTCATCACTATCAAATTTTGTTTTCTTGCCCTGAAACTGTGTTTTTCCTTTACCAGACCCAGGCTGGGCAGCTTTATTTCCTTTTCCTTTCCCTTTAAATCTGCGACCTGCAAAAACAGGATTATTTATCTGTACATTTATTATATGTAGAGAATTAAACATAGCCCTACACAGAAGATTTAGTAAAAAGAAAATTTCAAATCTTGTCACTTTTGTATGATTAAAGTTTTTACAAATTAAAATAATAAAAATCAAGATAAATGACCTTTTTATTATTTAAATTTAACAATGGTTATATATTTTCATCATCAGATCAGTTTAGATCAATAGGTATAGGTATATAAGATTGATCAAACAATTAAACATTAATACTTTCAATAAACATTACTTTTTTTTTTTTTTTTTCTTGTTTCAGAACCTGTTTGTTTATTCACTCACTTTTATGGCCGGCTCAGCCCACCCCAAGGGCAGGGCTGGCGCAGCATGTGGTGCTGGGGATCAAACCTCATTCCCTGAAGCCACCCAAGGTTTCCCAAGCAGGCACTTTAGACCAGAGCCATCCCGCCGGGCCCCTCTTTTCCCCTTTCTTTTTTTAACAGTTGACACATTGAATATTGTCCTCACAATAGTTCTACAGAGCATAGTGTGTGGGCATGACCCACCTTCCTATTGATGTTGCTAAAAAAAAAAGAAAATTCTTCCCTTTGAACTAAGAGGAAGCAGATGCATACACAGTCCAATGTTCTACAACTGCAGTGGGCCACAAGTGAAGCTTGCAATGTTGGAGGCTATTGATCCAAGCCTCCTACAGCTCATCTCATTAATCTAGCTCTATGTTTCATGCATTGTAATTAAGCTTTTTTTTTTTTTTTTTTGCTGGGTGATCAAGGACAAGTCAAAGCAAGACCTATATAACAAAACATTCATTTTTTGTATCTTCCCAGGTCAAATCCCCTCAGAATGTAGAACTGTTGTTAGTGTCAGCCTGCGGGACGAGTCACGG
>PVJA010013371.1:0-49512 GCA_004027025.1 Myocastor coypus
TTCCTCTCACTCCCTCCACCTCACTGTGGGTTGAATATAAGCCCTGTACACTCAGCTACACCTCTAGCCCTTTTAAATTATTTTTGTTTTGAAATAGAGGTTCTCTAAGTTACTAAGTTCCTCTGGCTGGGCTTGAATTTCCCATCTTCCTGCCTCAGTCTCCCAGAGTACTGGCTACAGGTATGCATCAGTATGCCAAGATTCAGGGCCATTAATGAATTTGTAATTCTTGAACAACTTGTACCTTAAGGCTGGCTAATAGGTGATAAACTCACAGTGTGTTCTGTTGGCTCACTGGCTTGACCCTATTGCGCTTTGTGTTTTTTCTACTCAAGGTTTGAATGAAAGTAGTCATCAAATTTGAGTGACACAAATTTGGAAAGGTTAGCTAGTTTCTTCTATGGATAAATCAAGGCCAAACATATTTTCTTTTCAATTTGACAGCAACATGATCTTCATAAGTCACACTGTGGTGGAAATAAATATCAGACCCTCCATCAAGGTGAAAAAAAGATCCTGGTCTTAGGATAGGTGACTTGAAAAATCACATATGCAGAAAAGACAGTTATAATGTGAAGCATTAATGGGGATTACTGTCTAGCTAATATGATCCCTGTTGTTTTCAAAGGATTGTGATGTACAGAATAAGCAGCAACAGTGTTGTTAACCGCTAGTCAGACTGTGTGTGAGGTAGCACTCTCAGTTATGATCTCTCTGTTTAATTCAGACAAAAGCAATAAAGTGGCGGAGGGAAGAATTTCACTTGAATTGAGGTTGGATGAAGTAGTATTGCAGCCCTCTCTGGTGACAACCTTAAAGAACATGTGCTCCGATTTAAAGTACTTGAAGAAGAATTATGAGAAGATAGACTATTGTTTTTGCTTAGTCTTTTAAAATTTTGTATCTAAAGCTCTGGAAAATACAAGTAAGATTTTAGGTTATAGAGGCATATGTTAAAGAAAAATGCTTTCTTTTAAAAATATAGCTGTCACTATAATAAACATATGACACATTGTTTATACAGGCAATTAATAGGGCAAAGCTCATAATTAAAAACTACAGCTTTCTTCCCTCTCCCCGCTGTGATGCTCGTTCCCAAGAGGCAATCTCTAGGGGATGACGTCATTCATTCTTCTCGTATTTCCCTCTATGTCTTATCATGCATATTTCTGCTTTTAAAAATTAAGCCATATGACCTCTAAAAAGCAGAGCAATTTTCTGTTATGCTTTTTGTCCTTCTCCAATTCTACTACTTCAAATAACTATTTAAAATGAAATCAATACCTGAGATGCACTTTCTATAAAAAGAGTATGACCAAGCCACATAAAGTATTATGATTATAGACTCTGCTTTATATAAAGGTTTGTCTTGCTCAGTGTTAACAGTCCAACTTAGTAATCCAGCTTTAATAATTTAATAATGTCCTATTTTCATTTTTTCCTGTAGGTACTTTTTGTGGGTTTATCTCAAACTCTTTATTGGAGCTGCAAGACTTCAATCAGTACAGGGAAAGAGAAACATTGGTCAATCCCTTGATGCCATTTTTCTTAGCGAAACTCTCTGAGGTCTTTAGCTTGCTGGTTCTGTCTTATTATCCTGTTCGCTTTTGGCCTTTTGGCTAAGTGTAGCACCATACAACTTTGCATAACTCTTTCCTGACTCACACAGCATCTCTTTGTCCTAAGCTCCTACTCTGCTGAAACATTTTCACCAGCAACTTCCTTGAAAAGGATATGCGAGAGATAACATTTCTGAAACCTTAGCACTTGTTAGCTGTACATCACTATAACAAAATACTCAGAATAATTTCAATGGAAAAATGATTTATTTTGACTTCACAGAGTTGTGAGATCTGAGTCATTTGGCTCAGTTTTCTTTGGGTCTGTGGCAAAGTAGCACAGGACAGTAAGGAACATGTGATAAGGCAAAACAGTTTACCTCATAGCAGCTAAGAGAAAAAATGATAGAGGAGGGCTCTGGGTCCGAATATACATAAGGAGACACCCCCAAGGACCTCACTTCTTCCCAATGTGATGCACCTCTTGGAGATTCCTTCACCCAGCAAAAGTGACATAGGCTACTGTCTAATATTTTTATATGTGGATCTTTGGGGTGGGATATTCAACATTCCAACTATAGCATCGCCTATTCTTCTGTACACCTGGAAATTCTTGGAGTTCCAAATTGGAAATTATTCTAAATTGGAAATTTACTCCAAAGTTTAGAGACATCGATCATACTTCTAGGGTTGTTGTTAGGAAGTCTGAGCCTTTGCATATACCTTGCATTTGATTGTTTTCCCTTTGGGGAAGATTTTAGTAACTTCTCTTCTTTATCGATAGCTTACAGTGTCTCAATGGCCTACACTAGTGTGTCGTTTCTGGATTCATTTTGCAGTGCACTTTGCCAGCAAACTGTTAGAGTTGAACTCTGAGAAAAGTGCTTACTCTTTTACTAGATTTTTTAAACAAATTTTGTCCCTCTACTCATTATTTCTCTTTAAGAACTCTTATAAACCAAGTCATGTGCTTCCAGAATCTTCTAATTTTCTCATATTTGATTCATGTTCTCCAATTCTTTGTATTTTGTGGTAAATTCAGCAGAATTCTTTAATCTTATCTTTCGATCAATCTATCCAAAATTTTATTTCTATTACTTTCTTTTGAATCCCAAACACTCTGGCTTCTTCCTGGAAGTTATATTCTTATAGCATCCCATCCTCAATTTTATTAAAGCAATATTTTGTCTCTTTAAATAATTAATAATTGTCTTCTACATTTTCTTTCCCAATTAAATTTCCTCCCATGCCCCAGATAATGATTTGAGCTCTGCAACCAGCTTATTGCCTAGCCCTTTGGGATCAATGCCCAGGAGGGGGAGCAAGAAGATGGGAATGTGATTCGAACCACACAATAACATGTGTTAGTCTGTTATGTGCATTCATAGAAGAATACCATACAGCGGATATTTTATGAAGAACAGAAGTTTCTTAAGGTTCTCAAGGCCTAGAAACCTAAGTTCTGAGGTCTGTCTTATTGTAGCATAATAGGGAAGAAACCATCACATAGTGAGAAAGAATAAGAAAAGCAAAAAGGTTGAACTTGCTTTGATTACAAACTCACTCTGACAACAACAGCATTAATCTATGTATAAAATCTCTGTCCTTGTGATTGAATTATCTCTTAAAGGTCCCATATCTTAACACTATTGTATTGGGGGTTAAATTGCCTATACATCAAACCTTGAGATTTACATGACAACCATAGCGTCACAAAGAAGTTCTAGGGCTGGGATAAGGCTTCTCAGAGATGTGTCAAACTTCATCAAGCTGGTTGATGTTATTTACTCTAAATCTATACACTCAGTTTGGACTATACCCAGGGATTGGGCCAACCTAAGGCCAGGCAGTTTTCTTTATCTGAAGGCAACTCTGTCAGACCATAATTTATAGAGTAGTAACACTTCCAGCAGTTGGGAAATCCGCCTCAATTGTGAAAGTAACACATTGCAGCATCCAGTGTAACAAGACTCAGAAACTCTGTTGTACGGGTAAAAAAAAATTTTTTTAACTTTTTTTTTTCTTTTTCTTATTTCAGAACCTTTGTTTATTCACTCATTTTTATGGCCGGCTCAGCCCACCCCGAGGGCAGGGCTGGCGCAGTATGTGGCGCCGGGGATTGAACCGCGGTCCCTGAAGCCTCCCAAGCTTCCTCAAGCAGGGGCTTTAGACCACTGAGCCATCCTGCCGGGCCCTGTAGGGGTAAAATTAGAAGAAAAACCATGAGCATTCCCAGATGGAGGTCCCCTAGGACCTAGGAAGAAGCTCAAATGTAAGGATCAGAGGCACTTATCTGGCTCTCATAGGTTTCCACAGGCAAACCTGAGAATGAGTTGAATGTTGGCAAGGAGAGTAAAGGCTGTGCAGTTAGTTTTCCTGTTACTGGGACCAAGTAGCTAACAAACAGGACTTTAAGAAGAGGTTTAATGTCACTCAGGGTTTCATTCCATGACTGGTAAACTCCAACGTGGGAGCATCATGGTAGAAGGGCACAGGAGCCCAAGATTGCTTAGATCAGGGAGGCTGGGAAGCAGAACAGGTGAAGCGTATGAAAGGTGAAGCAGGGAGGTCTAGATAAAGACGCCAAGGTCACGTCTCTGTGACTCATGCAGACACATTCAGAGTGTGCTTTACTAATCCCTTAAGCAGCTTCCAAAAGTAAAGTAACAATTAAGCTTAGTTTCGCAGGCTGTTCAATGTCCAGTGTTCACACTCACACTTAACTTCCTTGTTTGCAGAAGTGCTTTTTTCTCCAGGTCTACTGTCCATGGACCTGATGTATGGAAATTGGTGATCTATAGTCCAGTATCTTTATAGAGAAAACCAAAATACTTTTGCCTGGGTGGAAAGGAGGAGTGTGCTCATGCTCCTTGGTGTTACCTGTTTGAGCGACTCTTCTTATATATTTTTAATAAATGCAACCACAACTCATTTTAGCCCAGCTTTTGTGTTGTGTGTCTGGTTCCTGGTAGAATACATGAAAAGTGTCTCTATCTTGCAAATAAAATTCCAAAAGTCACTTGACATTCTTTGAGATATTGAGAGCTTTTAAACAGTTCTTTAGTTGTTTCACTAGAATTTTTAAGATGAAGAGAGGAGATAAATGGGTTATTCAATCTTCTGTGTTTGACTTTAAGTTTCAGTAATTACTTTCCAAAGGCAGAATATGCTATCTCCGGAAATGATAGATTGTGAGTCACTTGGGGTACTCACGCAGAGAATGGAAATCACTCAAGAGGAATGTTGATGGGATTTCTGTCTCAGGTGGGAATTAGGAGCTAGTTTCATCCAATCCTGGACGTCTATGATTCCATCTGCTATGAGAAAAGGTCATGAGAGAATAGAAGTGCCATAGTACAATGTCTTCACTTGATAGATGGGCTGAATTCTTGAGGTCTTTGTATTTAGCTTCCATCTACCACTCTGGTTCCATTTGTATTCTCCAAATCATCCTTGGGTTTAGTTATACTGAATTCCAAGCAGTATCTCAAATGGATCATAGTATTTAATTCCTCAATGTCTTTTTCCATGCCAGTCATATGTAGAGTGCTCTCTTTCTTCAGGTTTTTGCTTTGTTTTGTTTATGTATTTGGTGCAAGGTGTCACTCTGAAGCTCAGACTCATAGTGATCCTCCTGTTTTCAGCCTCCTCAGTGCTGGGATTAAAGATGGTGCACCACCATATTGGGTCTCGATGGCCAGCTCAGTGTGCCTGGCAGAGCCAGTGTAGTATGTAGTGCCAGGGATCAACCCCTGGTCCCTGCTATTGCCTAAGCAGGCACTTACTTCACCTAGCTATTTTGCCAGCCCTCTTCCTTTAGCTGTATTGAGTTGTTTCTCTTCTATAATTTCTCTGCTGGACACTGTCTTGAAATCAGAAATGTCCTATGAAGCTTGGAGAATAGCTTAGTATTCAGTGAATGTTTAGAGTTCAAGAAATAGTGAAAGGATAATAAATGAATGCATAACTGGTGAATGGATAAGAAAACAATTCTTGGGGAAGGTCATAGTTGATCAGTGTCAAAATTGGTTGCAAATATAAGAAAGAATTCACTTTCTATTGAAATGTTCCTGTAAGCACACAAATTTATTTATTCTTCTACCCACATATTCATGGGTGAGGTGACCAGTTGTTATGGTTTGTGTCTAATTCTCCCTGTAAAACCTCATGCAGTCATGGAGCAGACTTCTAGACTCTGTGATTAACTCAAGATCCAGTGCTGAGATTCTGGATGTAAGTGCTACACCCAACCTGGGGTAGATAACCTGAATGCAACAAAAGGGAGACAGACTTTCTCTCCTTTGCCATTGTTGCCATGAATGGCTGCTCTCTGTCATGTGTCACTCTGCCTTGTAGCTAGCTGGGTGTGCACTGAAAGTTCCAGTAACTGTGAGCTCACTCAACCTTTCCTTCCTTCATTTTGAGTGCCTGGTATTTGTCTCAGCAATAAGAGGAGAGCAACTGAGACAACAGTGTAACTTTTATCCTTTTGTCCCTCCTTCATTCAAGTATTACGAAATATTCTTCTTTTGATCCATGGGTTTCATTTCTCTGGCTCTAACTCCATTTTCCTGTTCCAAATCTTCTGTCTTTCTAATATTTTACCTCTGACAATCTCTTGTGTGGCCTCATGTTTGCTCAATTCTGCCTGTTCCATGATTCTTGTTGGTTTCCTACGTTCATCGTCCTAGTGCTTCTCTTCCTTGGGGAGCCCCTTGCTTGAGACTATTGCTTTCAAAGCTACTCTGTCCCTTGTCACCGCACTGATTTAGGGATTAGCATAAGGATCCAGGACTCTGACAAGATGGTGTCCATTTGCTTTCAGTCACACACACACTATATATATATATATATATATATAAAATTTTTTTTAGTTTTATATATGTGGTACAAGGTCTCATCAGGTATCCCATCTTGCAGTGACCCTTCTGCTTCAGCCTCCCTAGCTCTGGGATTACAGTCGTGCACCACCACACTGGGTTTCAGTGGTCATCTTGGGGTGCATGGGGTGGGTTCAGCATGGCATGCAGTACCTGGGATGGAACCCAGGTCTTTGTGCTTGCCTAGGCAGACACTTAGACCACTGAGTTTTCTCTGAGGCCCATACATTATCATATTGATTACAAAGGAAGAGTTTGTTCGCATCCCTTTACCATATAGAGGTTTAGAAATGTTACGGATCACCTGCCTTGCATCCTAGGACTGTGGGCTCGAACTGAACTCTTGTGACAGAGAGCCAAATTTCTCCTTTGTAGAACTCAGCTTTTGTGATTGGGAAAAATATGTTCTGTGAACATTTTTTTAGGAGTTATTTCTGGAAGACTTTCAATTCCTTATATAAATAAACTCCGGGTAAGCCTCCTCTTCCAGTTTGCCAGAAATACCCAAACATGTCTTGATCCCAGACATAAACAAAATTTAGGCTCAAGATGAGATCCTGTCTATTGAAGGAGGACACACTTACATATGCTGGTGGAATATATGTATTCATACATGCTTATGCAAGTCAAAGTGATCAGTGGTCTTAGAGTAAGTGAATGCTCTTCTGGGCTGTTTATACTTTGGCAGTTGAACTTGCACCCACACCCGGAGATGATTTTAATGAGTCAGCTGAGTGTTCTCATCATTGCTATCTCATTTTAGACAACGAGATGCGAAAAGCTAATGCTTTGCCTTGTGCCAGTCATTACATGAAGGGCTTTACATGCATTTACACATGTAATCCCCGTAATAGAGCCACACGGGGAAAATAAGTGTTATCCCCATTTTATATATGATGAAACTGGGTCACTGGAAAATGAAGTAACTCTCTGAAGATCACACAGGTGGTAGGTGGCACATCCTGACTCTGATCTGGATGCTAATCTGATTATAGGGTAGGCTCTCCAGTGCTGTGAGACACATGTTATCCGTTTAAAAAACACCCTTCAAGAAACTCTTATGGGTCGGCCAAACAGATCAATGGATTAAAGCACCTGCTGAGGCAGATGGCTGGGGTTTGATCCCCAGTGTGCCATGCCTGCCCCACCCCTGAGGTGCTCTGAGA
The DNA here is from genome assembly GCA_004027025.1 of Myocastor coypus. Taxonomy (NCBI): domain Eukaryota; kingdom Metazoa; phylum Chordata; class Mammalia; order Rodentia; family Myocastoridae; genus Myocastor; species Myocastor coypus. The sequence continues at coordinate 7,606 of PVJA010013371.1, forward strand.
TGGCACTGAGACAGGGTGTGGTGGCCTGTGACTGTAATCCCAGCTCTTGGGGCACTGAACACAGGCGTGTCACTACAAGTCCAATCTATGTAGTGAGACTCTGTAGACCCTGTCCTAAACTACAAAAAGAAAAAGAAAAACAAAAGAAACCTTTACACAAAATAGTCCATGTGCGTGACACACAGAGAAAGCAATAGAATAATCATATTTGAATAAATAAGCATCATTCATAGCCACTTAACTGAACCATTGCACCTACGGTATTTGATAAAAGTCATAACACACTGCTTTTGCTCTTTGCTGATGGACATATTGTGAGACAAAGAAAGGCAGCAACTTGTCCTATTTTACACAGCTGGTGAAACTAGCATTCGAACTCTGTTTTGTGGAGTCTCAGAGTAGAACTACTGCTCAATACCACATTCCTTGCAACCCATGAGGAACCCTTTGCTTTCACTGACTTAGCATTTGAAGTTCACAATAGACAAATAGCCCATGTTCTGGGACAGGGAGCACATTAACATTCGTACTACCTCGCCGTTTAGTACTGAAATTTACAAACATATTGTGTCTCAGTATTTATATAAATATGTAATTTACGTTTAAAAAGCTATTTGCTGCACAGGTTGTAGAAGATTTAAAAAATTCATGTGGGCCTGGGGAAAATCCTCTTGAACTTAACAAATCCAGTACAATTGCATTTTCTTCCGTTGGGCATCAGCTCAAGCAACAGATTCACTCACAGGATGCACAGGAAAGCGCACACACCCACCTCTTCAGGTTGTATATTGTTGCTCTTTCTGGTTGACTTTCCCAAAAGGCCAGATGTGCGGAGGCCTGATGTCCTTGTAATGATTATATTACTGTTTTAAATAGTTGCTCTGGACAGTCCCTGCAAAATCTCAGTGTTTTGGTTTTGCACAAAGGGATAAAAGATCAGCATTAACCCCATAAAGTGACATGATATATCAGGTACCATCAAGGTATATTTATTTTCAATGGGGAAATGTGCATTTTAAATCCTTATTTTGAGAGTGTTAAAAATGTTATTGGATAGACTTTGGGATTAAATTACTTGCTTCCACAAGATGTCACTATTTCTCTTTTAGTGGAAAGCATGTGCTATCAAATTGTTTTGAGGCATTTTCAATAAATAGAAATGAAGTAAATAATTCCCTTTTGTGTGGGTGCGTCAACTGGCTTAACATATTGTCTACAAAGAGATGCATTTTGGCATTCAGGCCAACCCTACATTTGATCTTGGGACAGTATGGCCTCCTTAGTAAGAGTCTGATGTACACGGTAGGGCAGGTGTTGCAAAGAGAGAGACTCAAGCATACTTCAGTGATCTGTTTAGCTCTAAAAAACTGTGACAAAAAGTAATTTTCCTGTTAAAAAGTAAGGGTTTCAATTATAGTCTCAAAACTTCATGGTCACCTTATTACACGTGCATCCATTCTTGGAGTCCTTGAACCTTCTCAGCTTTATTGACCCAAATATAGAAGATTAAGTTGTACAATACTAGGGAATGGGTGAAACAAAGCACAGTCATACTGAGAGGGCCCAATTTGATTTTATATAAAGTATGAGATCCAGTTTTATCTCAAATTGTCTCTATTCAATGGCCCTTTCTCCTCTCTGTCCTGGTTGAGTTTCACTGAAAAGATAGCCTGGATCAGGTACCACAGGTCACAGAAATCTATTTCGGACAGGCTGGGAACTCAAAGATTGGGATGATGATAAATGAGAGGTTGTGAAGCCTGTGTTTTTAGTTCTCCAAGAGTCACCTTCTCATTGTCCTCATATCATGGGCCAAGGTTCATATTTCTCTTCTAGAAAGGTCACTAATCCCCTCTGTGAGGATTCATTCAACTCTCAAGATGCTATTCCTTCCAAAATCCCCTTTGACAGTGTCCTCACTTCTGGATGTACGCATTAATCACCATAGGAACTTTGAGGGATGTAGGCCTTCAGTCTATAGCAGAGGCTGAAATTCTTTGGTCACTAAGTCTTGAAAGCAGTTACACAGAAAGGTGAGATGACACAGAATAGAACACATGGGATGGCTTTACATTTTTCAGAGGCCAGTGTTCTTCCTACTAGACATGTTGGCATGTTCTAGCTGTTCCAAGGTAAAGTAGCTTGGTGACCACTTATGAATAGAAAACATAGATTAATTCATTCAGAAAATATTTGTTAAACTTTGGGCTTTATTTCCATTGTTCTGATAGGAACAAAGACATGAAAATATGAAAGAGAAGATGGGAGTCCTCAAGGAGCTTCTGGCCTAAGAAGGCAAAAGGACAAGCACAGAGGTGCCAACAAAGGCGGATGAACTCCCAGGATGGATATGTGAGAGGCTGGAAGACCAGGATATCCCATAAGTGGATCTGCAGCCTGTGCCCAGGAACCCCAGGATGCCCACTGAGCCAGCAGGGTCACTCAGCAGGCTCACCATGAGGTCATCTAGCTAGGGTGAGTTCTAAACACATGCATAGATAAAGTATGAGGCATATACGTATACATTTGGAAATGTAAGAGATGTATTTAAAGGTGATGCTTTATTAAGGCCGAAATGAGAATAAACTTATTCTCATTTGTATAAGTTTATACATATATATATATATATATATATATATATATATATATATATATATACATTTCCTCTCAGTCTACACATTTAAAGTTTCCTACTAAACTCCTAGTTAAGACTGTCAAATTAAGTTTGAAAACACACAATGTTATGTTCTCTACCCTAAGGAATCTCCTTATTTCAGTACCAATCTGAATGCTTCAATAGACAAACAGGTTGTATGAAAAGAGAGTGTGTGGAGGCTTCTTTACTTTTTGTAGGTACCTAAAAGGCCTTACTGTAACACGGAGTGGAATTGTTGGCCATCCCCCTGCAAATTCATCTGCACTAGATAACAGCATTGATTGATCAGAATCGTAAACAAAAGACATGGCCAGTTCTCTACCCAGAAGGATATTACTTTAGTTCTTAGATGGAAGAGGAAAAATTATATTTTAATTTGCTGTTGTTGATATATACAAATTGGTGTTTTCTCTTTCTGTCCTTTGAAGCTTCAGCAATCTCAAAATAGATAGAAAATATTAAAAATCTTTTGGGTTGGTTATAAAGCAATGGAAGGACAGATCAAGAGGAAACCAGATGCCAAACTATTTTTATATCGTTAATATAAATTATGAGATTCACAGAATAGAACAGTATCCTGTTAAAATGATTTCTCAGAAGTTAAGGTAAGTAAATAAATACTAGTATATTTTAAATAAAAAGGATTACAAAGCAAGGCATGATGTCATTCTAATGATTTTGAAATCCACACAGTTTTGATAATCTTTAAATGTATGAAGATAACATAAACTGTTTGTAATATGAAAATAAATGTGGTAGATGCTCTTGCAAGTTCATTTTTCCTTTTAAGAAATAGTTTCCCTTTATTTCGATTTATTTTTTATGGGTTATCATTTCAAAAGGAAGAATTCTAACCTAGAGGCTTTGTGTAGAGTTATCTAGTGAATACTAATTGTTTTAAATTTAGTAATATTGTCAGCATGCCCCTGAAGGGCAAAGAAATGCCAGAAGCCTGAAGTCACAGAATTCTCAAATGATTAAATTAGAATAACAGAATATTCACACAGATTGTATTACAGATAAATGCACACTTTTTTTTTTCATTTTAATGCATGTTGTCAAAGCTCCAACCCAGTGAAGTTCATTGACCATTTGCATTTCTCAAAGGCATCTAGTGCTACCTCACCCCTAAGTCCTCCTCCCAGGCTTCTTATATCTAGAGCTCAACTTCTTTCTGAAAGCCACTCTCCTGAAGACAGAGACTGTGGTATTATGGTCCACTGTGTCTCCCCTGGAGGCTGAGGATGACCTAGTACAGTGTTGGCTTGTGTGTTGCCCACAATGGTGGCTGACTTGCTTCTCTGAGACGGTTTATTCTCACTTCTTGTTATTATGGAATCAGAGCAGAGCACAAAGCAGGCAAAATTTATGGGTAAAGTTAATATGAAGAGCTATACAATACAACATCTGTGTCAAAATCACACTTACTCTTCTGTTAGAATAAGGAAGGTTTCATCTGTTGTAATATGGTTGTGACCAAAAACATCCTAAATTAATCCTTGTTTCGTCTCCTGGTTCTCACTGCTCAACTCTTAGAAGGCAGTTATCCCTGTCTTTGAAGGACTTTTAGTCACCCTCCTTAGTTTTACACAATTCACTTCAAGTCTCTGTTTACTAAACCAGCTCTCTTGACATGGGCAGTGATTGTGGAAAAGCCTTTCATGCCTTGCCGTGGCTCAGTGGCATATTATGGCTGAATACCATGGCCCTCTGCACCCAGTGGCTCACCCATCCCGCCATGACATCAATGGTTTTCCTAATGAGAAAATAGTTTCTAAAGGCTTCTGATACTGTTTCTGTCTTCTAAATCTATAGCTAATTCTTCATCCTGTGGGAACAGCATAAATTATCTTTACTCAGTGAGATCACACTTGCTTTCTACCATTTCTTTTGTTTTGTAGGTTTATACGTCCAGTGGTGTTTCTTCTTTCATAGTATTTTTGCCCCATATTCTTATTTTCTAATAATGTGACACCAAATTTCTGTTTTATTTGGGCATGAATTTAGAGAACTATTTCACACTGAATAGATCTGATTTGGAACATTCATTCCTCCAGCAAAGGTTTTTGAAATGCTACCCTCTTTTTGAATAGATTCTCCAGATTCTCCAGAGTCTAGCCACATTTTTTTAAATAAGTTTCCGGAGGTAGAGTCTCCCCACTCTTACTAAACTGTCTCCTAGGCTCAATTTGTTTCCCTGCTGGTCAGCTGGTGGAATTCTCCTATAGGGTAAATTCCTTTGTAGCAGTTTTATCTCCCTTCCCCTTTACTAAATCCCTCACAAGTATGCAGTGTAGCTTTAGAAACTGTCACAAAGTGTTTCACTAGCTCTGGGCCAGTTTAGCCTGTCTGTGTCGGAATGAGGTCTCTTCCTCCTGTGGCTAATGTCATCTAGGAAACAGAAGAGGAAAAGTTTTCTAACGTCCTTCCTTTTCCACTATGCCTACAACAGCAACAACAAGGTGATCCTAAAAAGATTTAGGGTGAATATTATGGCTTAAGTCTTAGAGCTGCCCAGAAGCTTCACGTGTTTGTACAATGGTGTGATCATGGGGGTTCTATGCTGAATGTGCCAAATGTTCTGTTAGGTCATAGGGCCCAGTGTGAGGTGGGTCACTTAGGGTGACACCAGAAGGTCATATACCACTCTCTTTCAAGCCTCCCTGTTCTCTCTGCTCCCTGGATTCCATGAAGTGACCAGGGACCTTCCCACTGCCACATGTGCATTTGAACTTCCAATTAGGACTTGAAACTTCTGAACTTTTTTTTTTTTTTTGGTCTTTTTTTGAGACAGGGTCTCACTATGCAGTTGAGGCTGGCCTTGAGCTCACTTTTGTAGCCCAGGCTGGTCTTGAACTCACACCAATCCTCCTGCCTCAGCCTGCTGAGTGCTGGGATTACAGGCTTGAGCCACCACGCCTGGCTACTTCTGAACTTGTGAGCTAAAATAAATCCTTCATTCTTATTTTATAGTTTTGGTATTTTGCTTCAGGAATATATATATATATATATATATATATATATATATATATATTCTCACTTGTCTCAGAATCACAAGATAAATGTCTCTCAGCTGCTAATTATTGCTATTTTAAAATGATTTTCCTTCCTTCTGTTCATTCTTGATTCCTTCTGTAGTGTGTGCATCCATAAACCATTAGTTATTCTTTCTGAAACATACTTTATTCCTTATTCCCCAAGAAAAACTATTCCCATTTACTTATGTTTTGTTATAAACATGCCATCACATTTCTATGTTTTGGGTTAGCTTTTCCCTTAGCAATCCGGTTCCTGAAGTTTCTCATTGTCCTTGACAAACACATCCAGTTGAGGCCTGCCCAGAACTGTGGCATGGGTGTCACCCTGCATGCCCTGTTACTGTTTTCAAGGGTTGCAGTCATGGTTTATCTGTCCTCTGTCTTCCTCTTTCTTGACTTAATGATTCATTCTGATGTAGCACACCGTTGACTCCTGAAAAAATACACAGCAAGTAAATGGTTGGAGACAGTAGTCACATGTAGATGTTTTCACTTGATCACAGACCGAAGAAGAGCCTGGCTGGGTATCCCATTCTAGAGTATTAAATTTACTTACCCTCCAAAGTTTGAGAATTTTTTTATGGATTGCTAGCATGGAACACAGCTATTAAAATGTTACGTGTCATAGCCTCTGTTCCTTTGTAGGTGATGTTTATTTTCTCCAGAGGTTTTAGTTATTCTTCCTCACTCTTGTGAAACTTCAGAAAGACATACTACAGTGAGATCCTGTTTTTATCTGTTCCATGGAGTGCTTGGTGATCTCTTTCAATTGGTAGAATAATATATATTCACTGTGGGAAATTTTCTTGTCTAAGTGCTTTTCTAAGGAATTGCATTTAATGATTAAAAGTGAGAGTTCTAGAGTCCTGAAACATTTACTTTAGGCAATTTAAAAATCATTCTGTCTTCCTTGGCTTTCTTATCAAAAACTGGAGATAATAATGCAGGCTACTTTACTGAAGTCTTCTGGATCAAATAAGAGAGGATGTGCAAACCCTTAGAATAATGATAGCCATCCGTTTTTATTTTAGACTTCAGTTTCAGCAAAATAGATTCTGTCGTGTATGGAAGATATTATAGTTCACCAAAGAAAGACTAAGCATGACAAATCAAAGAGAAGTATAACACAGAATAGGGAATTTGGCTAAAGGAAATGAAGAGGCTGCTGCAGTTTTTAATTTCCTGGGCTTTGTGAAGCACAATGGGTGAGTTACCCAATGCTCACCAAGTGGAGGAAACTTTGACTTTCAAATCATGGCTCTTTAATCAAATGATTTCTCTGGGACCAGTAAAGAGACAAGAAGCACCATGCAGTCCTGTGGATCGGAAGCTACTTGTAGTGCTCCGCCTTTCATAATCGCTGCAGCTGGAGAAACATTTCCAGGTAGCCCTGTGGAACTTTTCTCAGTCTCTCTTCTTACTTGGGCAGAGGGAAAGCCTCATACTGCATACAGATTTCACACATCTTTTAACCATGCCTGAGAAGAGAACATAAAACCCATCAGTCAGGGACATCATTTGGATTTGTGACACTCTCCGGAGGCCAGTGTGTGTATAAAACAATGGATGGAGTTTTTCATTTATGACAGATATAATATTGATAATATCTTTCATTTAATAAGTCATCCAAGTGTAATTCAATGCAAGTTTCTAGTATAAATTACCGGGCATATTCATCTTACTTGACTGTTTTATAATACTAAGGAGGACTGAGAACAACTGCATAAAAATCTCGAGCTGAAGTGCAGAAGGAGTGCTGCTTCTGCGGCAGGACTGGTCGCTCCCCCTATGAGAAGTTGCACACCCTGTACCTTGCCAAAAAGTCAGCTCGTACAAACCCAGTTCCATCTGGCTGAGAGTGATTTGTGGCCAGACAAGCAACAGTGGCAATGGAAAGGATTCGTTGCTAAAGCTCTATCAAGTGCGTCCTCTTTCCTTTATCACTGCACAGCTCTTTCCCAGTGTCTTCTGTAATGGATTTCCACCTGTGGTAAGTCACCATGATTTAGGACATAGCAATGCCTGTGCTTTTCAGAGCTGACAGGCACCTTCAGGATGGGGAAGAGCCAGAGATCAGAGGTTAAATGAAGCAAATATTTCGATCATGACATCAAATGTAGATATATGGATTATAGGCAGCTATGGCAATATGATATACATGTGCATGGAAAAATTCATGTGAAGTGCAGAATTCAACCCATTGTACATATTTTCCCTCTCTATTTTAAGCTATCGCAAACTGGCTCTCTGGTTATTCATGGAACAGTACTCTCTAAGTTCCTGAAATGGCCAAATCTATTTTTTTCAGAATTTCAGCTTAATCGTTTTGTTGCATTTAACTTGAGTAACTTAATCCATTTTATCAGCTTCTTTGGTTTCTAAGATACTGTATCTTTTGAGACCTATTACATTTAAAGCTTCCGTGTTTGTGGAAATTCCTCTCTCTGCCCTGTTATAGTTCTTTCTTTCCTGTAGGAGCTGTGCTTACAGATGCTCAAGATCGCCTTGCTTTACACCCTTTACGCACTACGTTCTCACAGCTGGTCACACAGGAAGTGACTGATGCCTTTTTCAAATCACCCACAGTCACCTCTATATGAATGACATCAATTTCCTTGTGTCTGCCCCACTTTGGAAATACTCAACCTTCACTACCTTTGGGTTCATGTACTTAACCAGAAAATCCTATTGGTTCCTCATCTGAAGCATCCTTAGCGAGGTAGTGATGGGAGCCATCACTGTTGAGAGCGTGAGCCTGCATCCTTAGCTTTACTGTTAGCGTTGGTATTTCCCAGTTGTGCGGCATAAGGCAAAGCTGCTCAACCATTTTTTCCAACTCTCTAATAGATATTGCAAGGATTATACCTGGTAATATCTGTGAATCACTTAATAAATTTCCTTATCCATAATGTAAACTTCATTTGGTTCTCCTGGTGGTATGATATGATAGTTTCCCTGGGTAACATGCTATATTCAGAATATGACTAAAATAGAATCCATGCTATTTCCCTCAAACTGGCATCATCTCTTGATTCCCTGCTTTGGAGAGTGATGTCACCCCTCATTTCTTAACCAAAAATTCTGCTGCTTATGTCTCCTGCAGCATATCAATTGCTTGTAATAGCTTTCTTCTTCCCACTGGGGCCACTTTCCAAGCCCACCCAAACATCACCTTAAACTATTCCATTTTTTCATTTTCTTCTTTTTCCAGGATACCAGCTTTAGCTTCCAACTACCCAATTTGCAGCTCTGAATTGCAACATAACTATCTAGAGAATAAAGCATTTTATAAAATCATCACTACATGTCCTTTCAACTCTGAGGGGCTATGGTTCTTATTTGTTTTATGAGTCCTTATTCCTACTTTTGTCCAAAATCTTAATGTCCATCTGGTGCCCATAAAAGAAATTGCAAATTAATTTTGCCAGCTTTAAAGACACATTCGGTTTTGGCCACACCTCCCTGAGCAGCTGCATCTTTCCTTCAGCTTCTGCACTTCTGGTCACCCAACCTCCCCAGTGTCCTCTCCCACAGCGCCACTTTAGTACTCATGTACTTGTCCTCATTCTTAAGCAACTCCTTTTCCTCTTTGCTACCTATATTTTAGGAATCAGATCAGGACACTCTAAGTAAGAATGATGCGTGATAGAAAATAATTTAAAAAAAAAACAAAAATAACACTCCTCTAGTTCCTTTCTTACATTATCTGAGACTTTATCTTTAAAAAAATACTCTTCCTGGGAACATTCTGATGATTTTTGGCAGCCATCTCTTGGCACCCTCTATATTTCTAATCCTGGGGGGACCCTGAATGACCCCTATGCGCTTGTGAACCAATTGTTGCCACTGCAGTCTTCTTTGGATAACTAGAATGGTCAACGTGCTACTTCATTGCTGGTTGGTACTGGAATTTATGGATCTAGCTAAGTTACAAAGAGTATGTTGCCAGAAGCAGAAAAGAGCATTGTACAAATCAAAACAACCGAGAGTCACTATAGTATCTAAAGCCTCAAGTAACTCAACATGGGCCCTAATATGTCAGCCTGTACATAAACACACTCCTCCTTTCAATGACTATTGTATACATAGGCATCTGTCTGATGTCCAAAGTCCAAATAATGCTAGTCATAGAAAGCACATGAAGTTCTCTAGTAAATATATTTATTTCTCTTATGAAGCAAAATATTTTGCTAAGATGCAGCTTCCTAGCAAAAGTCATTTCCTACTTGCTTAAAAGACATGAGATTCTAAGATTAGCTTTAGTAAGTAGAATATTGTTGGAGGTCCATGGCTTCCAATTCACATGATAAAGAAACAAATTTGCCTTCTAAACCTTTGCTTTTCCTTTCCTTCAACTGGAAGGAAAAGGCCAGGAGATTCTCAGTGTTGGTGGAATCAAAATGTGGGAGGGACTTTGTCCAGATTCACCATGTGTAAGTTACATGCCTAGCACGCTCACTGGCTTTTGTTTATGAGTAAAGAAATGCATTTTATAGTTTTATTAAACCACTAAAACTTAGAGATTTATCTGTTACAGAAGCTAATGTTAAACTAATAAAGCAGGAAATGTCTGAGTTACATTACTCAGGGGAAAAAAAGAATAATTATATTAAATTGACAATGGCTTTTATCCCCTTGTTTAATGCTTACTAGAAACTTTGTGATGGCAGGGGAATCTCCTGTGTCATTCAATACTGTATGCCCCAAGTGGTGCAAGAGTCACTCAACCTAGTAGATGCTAAATAAATACTTGTTGATTAACAAAGTATCAAGTTTTGCTTGTTAAGCAAAAATTACTGTGATCTTTTTGGAATCTTTTAGTCTGTAGTAGGACTCTTGCTGTAGTGTCTATAACTTGGTACTTTCCTTGGGATCAGGCAACGTAGCAATCAAAGTATCCAGTTGAGGCTCATTGCCCTATTACAAGCTCACGTGGCTACGGGCAGAGTTATTTTCCTTGTGACAGCAGAATTTCTGCGAGCTTGCTTCTTCAAGGCCAGGGAGAGAATATTTGATCTCTAGACCTTCTTCCAAAGGACTCAATTGATTAGTTCATAGCCACCTAATGAAATCTCCTTTTACAGTCAGCTGATTATGAACCTTAATTATGTCCGAAAATTCAATTTACTGTTATCATAAAATGTAATCTAATTAAAGCTGTGGCTATCCCTTTACCTTTTCTAGTCTATTAGTTCAAAGCAAGTTCTCGGTCCTGCCCACATGCGCAGGAGGTTAGTATGAAGGACTGTCATTCATTAAAGGTCACCCAGAAATCTGCCTACTGAAAAAGACAACATGTGTTGCAAATAAGCTCACATTTTAAACTACTGTATAGGTAGAGACATGAATTTAATGTAGAGTTGGTGAATACTAAGAAGTTCACTATGACAAATACTCAATATTTTAAAGGCTTTAAGTTTAAGAAATTTATTTTGATAAATCATTAAAACTGAACAGTGCTAAGTATAAACTTCCATATATTTTTATGGGCTTATAATAAATAACACATGTGCATATTTATATAGAAATATATTCAAAGGACTTTACGAATATCCTAACAAGATTAAATTTTTACTAAATTAAAATTGAGAATTCAAAACATAAAATAAAATTAAGAATTCATCTTAAAAGACTAGTTGTCACTACTAGTAATAGCATGTATGAAAAGAATGAAGAGATTACCTATTTTCAGGGGTGTATACTAAGATGGTGAGTGTTACAATAAGTGGTTTTATCTGTTTGTGTTGCAGATACTGTGGGGAGGCTGTTAATTCAAAAGTTATCTGAATTTTATATCTACTTTCTAGGATGGAATTCTCTCTCCTCTAAGTGATGATTAGAAATTTGAGAGATTTTTAAAGTTATTTATACATATAGAAAAATGTCTACATTTGGTTCTTGAGAAAACATTGGAATAAAAAATACAATCCAGTTATAAACATTTGAGGTGGAAGTAGTGAATGTTCTCCCTGACAACTTGATTTTGACTTAGATTGTCTTTTGTTAGCATTATTGCTCACTCATTTGTTCTCCAGAGGTACTTGTGTTTGGAAGTTTTTCTCCGCAAGCACTAGCTGAACTTATTTAAAGATTTGCTGCCTAATTAGAACCTCCTTGACATCACTGAAGTTTTCCAATTTTAACACTTTACATTTGAGGAGATACTATACACAGGAAGTTTGTATTTCAGAATTGAGTGAAACCACTTCTTACTCAATGTAGATAGAGAGTAGAGTTCTCCCTGGAACAAATGCATGGTCCCTAAGAATTCAGGTACAGAGAGTTCAGCCAATGTAGAGCTCACTAGAAACCAATCAAAAATTTAAAAATTCCCTTGGGCGTCAGGTGGACAAAAAAGCCATTTCTTCTCTTTGGCCTCATGGAGTTGGATTTTAGACTATAAGAGAAAAAGTATACTTAGAAAATTCTCCCTGTCTTTTGGCCAGGAAGTGAACTAGACTCTATAAAATGAAGGCAAGGAATCCTGGGAGGTTGATTTTCACCAAAGTGAGGCAGATCAAGATCTAAAGACAAAAAGGTACTAGGAGATGACGGTAATGCCTTGCGACTGTGGATTATAACAGTAGCCACAACTAATTTTCTGTATTATACTTTCTTTTAGTGAAACCTTGGTAAGTGTTGGAGTCTAGTGACACTTCAGAGAATTGAGGAGCAGGCTTGGGGGTGAGGACAAAGAGGCTAGGAGTTACCCCCACCAAGAGACACTGATAAAATGAGCTTAACTCATAGCTCTGGAGCACAGTTCAGCATCTGGTATTGATTACTATTCCAAGTGACCAGCGAGTACCAGGTAGGATTTTGAGAGCATCTACTATGTGATCTCAGGATTCCTACAGGCACTTGGAAGAAGCTAACTTAAGATAAGTCTAATGTCCCTAAGTCAGATGGGGGAAGCATGTGCCAAAATAAATTAGTAAAAATAAAAACAAGAAAGTGCTACTTTATTTCAAAATCAAAGCTGTATGGGACCTGCAGTGTATGTCTTAAAAGGTTTTTCTATTAAGCTTTTCTCATCTTTTATTCAATTCCAGACTAAACAAATATGTAAAATATCCCACATGCACGGAGAAACACTTACAGTTTATCTTTGTGGTGAAGGTCTAAAATCCACTTGAGAAAATGGGTATAGAACCAGAGAAAATGGTTGACATTAGGATGTATAAAGAGCATAAACTTGAAAATACATTATTTTAATTAATTAATTTCCCAATACATGTCAATACAGCATATGTATGTTAACAAGTAGAAATTAGGAGAATTACTATTTTATTACATAGTCGAGTGATTATAGTTAACAGCGTGATATGACAAAATTGTGTAAATTTACATCATATTGAAACTGCTGAAATATTCACTCAAAATTTAATTTAAATAATAAATAGAGATTTTTTTTTAAAGTTTTCAAGACACCTTCTCCTCCAAAAGACTTTCTGTCAAGCAACTCCAAGCCGAATATCCAAAACATGAAACACCATAAAATTTGAAATTTTTTGAGCACTGACTTGATCTTGTGTGTATTCATTTTTGTTCTAGGCAGTTCTATCTGATGTGATGGGTGGCAGTCGAATACTACATGTCATTACCTTCAGGCTATGTGTAATGCACAGAGGAAGCAGAAATGAATTTTGTGGTTAGGCCTGGGCCCCATTCCCATGGCAGTACATTATGTGTATGCAAATATTATTAAATCTGCATAAAATCCAATATCTGAAACAATATTATTTAAAACATCTTGGATAAGAAATACTCAACATATATTCTTGCCAAGAGCTTATGTAAAAAATTGTGAGTCTTCCCAGAAAAAGATCAAAAGAAACCAGAAAATAAATCATATCATTTAAGGAATATCTGTGAGGCTCAGTGATAAGTAGAGTGAAAAAGATAACTTTTGGAGGCAGGGAAAGAAGGAAAATGAATCCAGCTGGTCATAGGGATAGTAAAGGAATTCTCCATGAGATGAGAGATGTAGGGCGGGGCTGTAAGCTCCCTTCCACTCTCTCATTTGGCAATTTTGCTCACGATCATACGTTGGATTATTCTGGAACAGACACACTTGGTTGTTTCAACTTTAATATGCCTTTCTTTCTTTCACATGGGGTTGAACTCAGAACCTTGTGCTTGCCAGGAAGGCACTTTTGCCACTATCTTCATTTCCAGCCCTACTTTTATACTTTTGATGGACCAAACATAAACACATACACATAGGTTCTACCTCCAGATGCTAACACTTACGCAAAAATAAGTCCAACACGAAGAAGCCTATCCAGCCTGACACTAAATATTCATAGCTCTGAGGATTTTAGTAGATAGTGACATTTTTTTTAACTTTTTAAGACAAGGTCTCACTATGCATTTCAAGATGGTGTTGAACTCACTTTGTAGTCCTTTGGATTCACAGTCATCCTCTTACTTCAGCCGCCCAAGAGCTGGGAATACAGACATGTGCCGTCATTCCTGTCCTGTGTTGTTGCTCTTAAACTGCACATAGGAAAGAATGGAGATACTTCCCATTCATTTAATTTATGAAGGTACTGATACAACAAACTGATCATATTGCTATTTTTATGGCTTATAAACAATATATTTTTATTTCATTTGATTTTACTATTGAAGCATAAATGGGTTTTATTAAACTAATTTTAAGATGAGAAGACTTAGGATCAAGCCACCAATACAACCAACCCAAGGTGACTTAGTCAGATAAGCACAAAGCAGAACCTCCAAATAAGGAATCAGAAACTTAAATCCAAATCTTCTAGCACTAACATTTGTTTTCCTTTAGCATCAGATGCTGATTTTCAATCTCAGCGCTTTTATGTAAAATTGTTTTTAAAGTTTATAATTTATTATTCTTATATTTCAGTGAAAATTGTCAGAATCTGAACTATTATCAAATGGGGGTAATTAGAATATGGCAGACCATGATTTATGATTGTTTACTTTAATACTATTTTCTGCACCTTTAAAAAAAGGGAAAATGCTGAATGGTGGTCTTTTCTGATCAAAAAGTTTTGTTTCCTTCTTAGAGTCAATTCGCCATGCTTGCAATATCACCACGGTTTTCAGCTGAGCTTTTATTTGTAAAGGTAGAAGCTTCTTGAGACAATTTCTCCTTGTGATCAATAAAGAGTTTCCCCTCCTCAGCAGACTGCCATCGGCCCCAACAGTGGTCAAAACTGTCTCCTAAATCCAAGGACTCCTCCAGAACATCTATTAAAAGGCCAGGTTCTCTCCTGGCACAGACAAAAATGTATATTCATGTTTCTTTCCATCCTTCATTGAGCTAAATTTGAGGGACTAGATTATTATGCACTTCTTTCAAAATATTGATTAATATAGCCATTTCTATTTTTAAAAATAAGTCGAATCAGTTGTTTAGTCTGAAGTATAAAAAAGAAATCAAGTGCATTTCTTTCCCCTCTGTGTCAGTTGGCTGTTATGGTAAATATTTGACACTGTATAGATATTAATATTGCCTACATGTTGCCAAAACAGCTTATTGACAAAGTAAAAATGCAGATAAACCAGTTATATGATGTTTTGTAGCTACAACTTTAATTTTTCCAGTAATAACTGTTCTGTGTTTTTCTGAAGCAATAAAATTAAACGATACATGATAATTTCTTCCTTGTGGAAATAAAAGTTGAAGTTTTTTCTTGATTTGTAGGCAGTCATTATTCATAAGAATTTATTCACTCATTAATGCAACTAATCTAAAAACTGACCTCCTGTTAAAAAACGCTTAGATATAAAAGTTTAAATTTTCTGTTGAATAATGCAGTGCACAATGCATTAAAGTTAATAAAAAAGTAAAGAGAAACTTAATGTGATCATAAGATGAATTAATAGAATTTTGACTTTGACAATTTTATCTATGGGTAGGACAGGAAATGAATTGAAATAAAAGGCAAACTAATTAGATGGTTCTTTATGAGTGACTAATATATAAGAACCTAATCAAAGATGAACCACCTAGAACACATTTAATATATTTATTGGGATTGTGAGCAGTACCCTGCCCCATTTGGTGAAGAGAAAAGTATTTACTAAACAGCGTTGAAAAGCCTAATGAAATATAATTTCTAAACTGTACATCCTCTACTTGCTTTAGGGATTCCAAGGAATAAAAGATGGATGAAGACCCTATTGGAGAGATGGTATTCCAGCTGTGCCTTAAAGCAAAGGTTAAGTTTGAATTGATAGAGGTTAGAAGGGAAGATGTTCTAGAGGAGAAAGCAACGTGAGGGAAATCCTAAGGGGGAGAGTGGCAGGACACACAGTGTTACTTTCGTGAAGGCTTTCACCTATATGGCTTAGAACATGGTTTTAGAAAATATCTGATTTCCATTTTTTTTCTTTTCTAATTTTTGTCATTATGGACCTATTAGAGCATTAAGAGTAGTGATGTTTAGTAGACAATAATGAATAAAACCGTGATAACATTCCAAGGATGCTCAGAGAGCATTTTCTGTCGTCAGCACTAACATACATCAATAAACAGTGTCCTTAGATATAGTTCTCCAAATCCATTACCTACCATTTAAATAGTAGCTTACATATGAGATGATGAAATAGCCCTGGGCTTCAGACATTCAGAGCAGTAGTATAATTCAGTCAGACTAGAGCCAGAGTGGAAGAAGGGCTGTGCAAAGCAACCTATGACCACTTGTCTCACTTCTGAGCATTTCACATTTTTTTTCCTGTGTTTCTCAAGATAAAATTTCTTGTGTTGTTTAACAAAACCAAACATTTTTATATACTTTGCTAAGTGTGTGGGCCTAAAAAGAGATGCTTTATGTGCACACAGATAACATTACAAGCATGCAGGTTTCCAATCAAGAGGCAAAAAGGGAAGAAATAGAAATAACCAAATAAGGAGTATTTCATCAGGAAACTGAGTGACTTCTACAAGAAAATTCTTTCTAGGTCTGGAATGATAGCTCAGCAGACTAGAGAGCCTGTTTCAGCAGAACATAGTGGCTGGGGTTCAATCCCCAGCATGACGTGCAATTGAGACTGAGCATGGCGGTGCGCACCTGTTATCCCAGCACTTGGGAGGCTGAAAACAGGAGAATCACTATGAGTTTGATCTACATAGTGAGACCCTGTATGTCCTAAATGAAAAAAAAAAAAAAAAAAGATTTCCTTCTAAAAAGGTATAATATAAAATAGGTATGAAAATGTTTCCAGTGATTCTCAATTTAACAGTTATATATATTATTTTATTATTTTTAGAACTTACAAGGATGGTTTATTTTGTGTAATAGTTTCAGGGAACTAAGAACAGGGTCAGCTGAGACCAAGGCAGAAATATCATGGAGGATGGACATGGCAGAACACAGTTGCTTAGTTCATGATGGACAAGGTTCAGAGCAGAGGAATAACTGTGGATAGCAAGGTCAGGGGGTAATAATATATGGTAACCAAGGCTTTGACTCCATCATCCATGCAGATAGTCCCCCAAGGAGTTCCCAAGCCACTCCTATTGATAATTATGCTTGACCAGCCTATATATATATAATATATATACTGACCCAATGCATGGAGGTGGCCCAGGAGGGAGTGCTGGGAGCAAGGTGCAGCGAGTCAGCTGAGCATCTGTAGTGCTCATTGGAGGATTTAGATCTTGTGATACCCTAAGAACAAGGGCAGAGTCAGAAAGGTTTTGAGCTGGGGCATGACAGAGTAAACGTTTCTGAAAAATGTTCAGAAGATCAGAACTGGGTTACAGGAAGACTACTTAACATACGGTATGCCCATAAAGGTGAGCGATGGCAGAAATTTCAGTTGAATTAGAAATAAGATAATGGTGACAATGAGACATAGATTAATTAAGAACTTAATATATATATATTCTTCTCATTCATGGGGGATCTGTTTATTTTGTTTCACTGCATATTTATGCAGAACCTGCCTCAGCTTGCCTATATGACCACAATTCTCTGTGTTCCTAAACATATGCTCTATTTAGAGAACTTTCATGAGATCAGGCTGATTCTTCTCTTAGTTTTTAGGATTGTGGAACCTGAAATACAAAAACCTAGACCAGTGAATTTGACCTGAGAAGTCATATAACTATTGATGAGTAAGGAGAGAAAAAATTTGATTTATCATGAAAGGGAAGAAAATAAAACATTAAGCAGACACAAGGCTAAGTATGGCATTTCAGTGTCTGATCATGGCTTAAATCTTTCATATTCTGTTCTTACTGTACACAAAGATATCTTTCCAACAATCATATCTTTATTGTACTTGAACTAGGGAAAATAAACTAATAGTTATATATTAAACATCTCTTCATGTATAAGAAAACGTATATATGTATGTATGTCTAATAAGCACAACAGAACCACACTTTCATAATGTGGCTTTTAAAGTGATACTCAAACAGTGTCAATTAAAAGGCAAATTATCAAACACCAGCCTGACCTGCTGAATCAGAAGCTTTGACAGGGAGGGTCAGTGATCTGTACTCTAGTGGCCAGATGATTCAAATATGGGCAAATGTGTGTGAAACGATTACTTGATGAGTATAAGTGTTTAGGATAATGCTAAACAAAAGCTTTTTTTTTTTGTCTTTTTGAGACAGGGTCTCACTATGCAGCTCAGGCTGGCCTTGAGCTCACTTTGGTAGCCCAGGCTGGTCTCAAACTCGCACCGATCCTCCTGCCTCAGCCTCCCGAGTGCTGGGATTACAGGCGTGCGCCATGACGCCCGGCTAACAAAAGCTATTTTAAAAGTAAAATTTAATGTCTTGCAATATGTATGAAAGGCAGATATGAGTGCCTTTCAAATTTCAAAACTGAAATTTTGAAAAACATGCTATCCTGTGTAGGATTGTAGAACAGTGGTTTGGCAAGACTTTACAGTGCAGAACAAAGGAGAAAATTAGCAAAATGAAGGAAAGAAAGGAAAAAAAAAAGGGAGGAAATAGTGTTTAATACGACCTAGCATGGGTCAGTAAGGAATATCTGGGAGACCCATTGAACAAAGAGGTAGCCAGGTCACCAGCTAGACTCACTTGTCCAATGTTAAGCTAATGCTGTGAATGCAGTCAAGGCAGAGAAATCCTTGACTTTATGGCCAAGCCCAGAAGTCTTCGCAGATGGCCTGAATTAATGGGTATTTTGTTTGTTAAAACACCAAATGTCTAGAAGCAAATTGGAGGCGCTTGGGTCAGAACACCCTGCCTTCATTTTCCTTCCATTTGGCAGTGATATAGGCTGGGTGTTCTTTGTGCCTCTATCTGTAATCAAGGAACATGTGGAATTCTCAAGGGATCGTATTCTCTACAGAGAATGCCAAAGATGGCTCCCTTCAGGCTCCAGCACAATGCAGTGCAAAATTCTGAAAGTATCTTTATACTTATTTCTAATAATCTTGTATTTTAATTGTGATTTTACAATGGCAGTACCTACTGGTAAATTTAATTAAGTGAAAAAATATTTATGAGAATAATTTTCTTGACTTAGGACATGTTACTATTTATCAAGCATTCAGAAAAACATTCTTGGTTGGAGGTTTCTTATTAATATATGGTAGATCTGTTTTCATTGGTGCATTTTAATTTAAATAGTTAAATTTAGTATCTTTTAATATTTACTGCCTAGCTGGGTGCAGTGGCTCACTCCTGTAATACC
Source organism: Myocastor coypus (assembly GCA_004027025.1). Taxonomy (NCBI): domain Eukaryota; kingdom Metazoa; phylum Chordata; class Mammalia; order Rodentia; family Myocastoridae; genus Myocastor; species Myocastor coypus. Next base: position 26,961 of record PVJA010013371.1, read on the forward strand.
AGCATTTGGGAGGCTGAGGCAGGAGGATGGCTGTGAGTTCAAGACCAGCCTAGGCTACAAAAGTGAGCTCAAGGCCAGCCTGAACTGCACAGCAAGACCCTATCTCAAAAAGACAAAAAAGAAAAAAATAAAATAAAAATAATAAAATTTACTGCCTAGTCACATTATTCTGTGACTGTAAAACTAGTTAACTTTGTTAAATTTTTTCAACTTCTATATGAAATTAGAATTTCATATAGAAATGAAATACTGTATGGAAGTAACATTACTTCCAATGTATGGAAGTAAGCCATACAGTATTGAGGAGCCTATACATTGGAAACTGGAGACTTTCTTTACATTAAAAGTAGGACATCCTGAAAGGTAAAGTTAGAGCAGCAACATTTATGAGGCTATAAGAATCCTACACCTGAAATCCTTTATCAAAAAAGGTTTAATGCAGAAAGGTATGACCTGCCACTGAAGAGATTTGAAGGGGGGCGGTATCCTAATTAGTGGTGAGATGGACTCAACTCCTCATGCTAATAGCCTTAGAAAAGAAACATGCAGCTCTTTTATGGATGTAAATACTATCCATCTCAGTTTCTAATAATAGTCATATCAGTCAAAATAATGATGTTTATTTACAAATATTTTCTTTCATTTCTCTGAAATCTATGTATCTATCTCTCTATCATTTATCTTCAGTATTTACCTATCTATTTATCTATCTTTCTTTCTTTTTTATTTTGTTCAGGATAAAAACAAGAAAATGACACATTGCTAAGAAAAAAATAAACTGGCAGGAGAGAGCGATCTCAGATCCTGGAAATATCCACCAGCATTTACAATAACCGTGATTAATATATTCAAAAATCTACTGGAAAGGGAGGGAAATCTATATGTAACAGAAGAGGAATTTCTTTTTTTATTTTTATTTTATTTTATTTATTTATTTATTTTTCTTTTTGAGACAGAGTCTCACTATGCAGTCAGGCTGGCCTTGAGCTCACTTTTGTAGCCCAGGCTGGTCTCGAACTCACACCAGTCCTCCTGCCTCAGCCTCCCGAGTGCTGGCATTACAGGCGTGAGCCACCACGCCTGGCCAGAAGAGGAATTTCAGTAGAAGTTTGGGATATAAAAATTCTTAGCATGGAAACTGACAGTAGGACAAACACAGGTGCTGTTGAAAGAAAAGAAAATTTACAAGACTGTTAAATGTATGACAGCAATAATATAAATGATAGTGTGGCCAGGCTGGGCCTGCAAGTATCTCAAACTTGTGGTGAGGAATCTAACTCACACATTAGGACACTTATACTGCCTGAGTTAGCGGTTACTTATTTGGTAGTTAGTTCTACTTAATCACATTACTAAGGATTATATGGTATTGGCATAAAAACTATTATATGTATCAGTGGGACAGAACAGAGCACAGAAATGGACTCACATGTTAATTAAGTTTACAGAAATTTGAGACAACTCACTGGGGGAAATAAGCCTATTGAACAAATGATGCTTATACAATTTGGTATCTATGTTAGAAACACCTACAACACTGTCTGTTAAAACCAATATGAACTATAGAACTATAGATAAGAAGAAAACTATAAAATATCTTAAAGAAAACAAGCAGCTGTGTCACTGTGTTCACCAATGATGTCTTGGAAGCAGGGAACATTTCTGTTTTTATCTCTAGAAGACAAAATGGGGCCGGCCATACAGCTCAGCTTAGGCAGTGTGCAGGGATCGGGGTTGGGTCCCCCTTGTGCCGCCATGTAGGCCTGGCCCCTGAGGTGCGCTGAGCATGCAAATGAGACTGGGCATGTTGGTGCATGACTGTAATCCCAGCACTTGTGAGGCTAAGAACAGGAGGATCACTGCTAGTCTGATCTGTGTAGTTGTCACTGTAGACTCTGTACTAAACACACTAAAAAAAAAAATCTAAAAGCTAACATGTCCAGCAGAGACACACAACCAGGAAATAAGCATTTTTCAAAGAATGCGGCAAGCTGAAATTAGTAAAAGCATTATCCCTTGATTATGGTCAGCTCTTGCCCAGACCTTCCGTCAACTCTCCAATGTTGGATGGGCTCTTATCTGATTCCACATTCACTGGTGAATTGGGACTTTCAACCAAACTACTGCTTTATTTAAATGACATTTCTTTATTTTCTTGGACCCAACAGTTTCCAAGATGACTTTCCAACCATCCTTATATCCATGGTTATGGCACATAGACCATTTTGCAGTTGGAAATGTGCACTTGAGTCTGAGAACCGCCAGGGGTATGCTGGGTTGTCCGCAGTAGTCACGTGATTTATAGATCTTGTACTGCCCTGTTGTTCTCCTTGTTTTCCTGTTCTTACTTACCTAGTTCTCTCTTACCTTTATTAGCTTCCTATTAGAAGAATAAAAATAAAGGCGAGGTATAAGATATGATGAGGAGTAGGAAAAGAGAGAATAATTAAATGCAAGAAAACGCATGTAGATGAAGTTCTGGAAACAGAATGATAAATCTTTCAAGGAGGAGTGAAACCCAAGTAAAATTGTTAAAAGCTCCATCTGGGAACATGCAAGCTAGCCAGAAGGTGTGGGTGAAGTAGGAAGTATTTGGGCTTTTACAGTCTTCCTAGCCATAGGATGATGTACAGGGAAAACGTAAAATATTTTACTAGGCATTGTTAAATACCATTTAGAGGTATTCACTATGAATTTGTTTTCCTCCAGACAACGTGATAGCTAATACAATTGTCATCTAACATCTAGAAAAGCCTGGAAATGTTCTAAAGATTTTCATAGAACCTCAGCCATCTCCATTTCTCCCTATTGAGGTTGGTGTGCATTCTTGGAATTGGTTCAGAGAACAGTTATGCACCATCTGTGTGCCATTTACAGTATGAAAAAAAGAGTATCTTTAAACTATTTATATTCTAAGATTTTTTTTTAATTCTTGTTGGACAAAGTAGAACCAGTTCTGGTTTCAGGAAGCAGCTTCATTTTATACCCAAAGAATAAATAACTGAGATAAAAGTCTTGCTAAAGAAGAAATCATAAGCAACACAGGTGCTTGCTACAAAAATACAAAGCAAAATATTGCAAATATGAACCTTATCAATATGCCAGAGGGATCATTGTGGTATTGATACGCAACAGAAAGTAGCTCACAGGTGTCTACTATCTGCCAAGAAGTATTTAATTGTTTTCAAGTGGTTATAATGACTCAAAGCTGTGACACATCCAACAGTAATCAAAGCCTATTCAGCTAAGAGAAGTTAAAAGTACAAGCAATAATCTCATCCGTTACCCAAACCAGTCCAAGGTTGGCATGCTGTCTCACAGTCAATCATAAGAATTTCAAAAATTGTATGGCCATAGTTTACTTTTATAGGTGTATTTTACCATGAGGATTAGGGTTTCTTCTAATTTAAGACAACTTAGGAAAGAAGAGATCTTTTAGATGAAACAAAAACCATGCCAATGTTTCAGAGGCCTAAATTATATCTATATCTATATCTATATCTATATCTATATCTATACCTATACCTATACCTATATCTATATCTATATCTATATATAATTTGACATATTAAATTATATCTATATCATCATTTATATTTAGTCTAAAATAGAAATGTAATAGTAACTGAGTTATTTATTTCAGTTCATTTTATTTTAGAATGGTCACTTTCTGCTTACTCTTCTAAAGTGACTTGCATTTGTTGAATGACTTTTATTTTCCCTGTTTTCAGTTTTCCTTCTAGTAGCATTGCTCACTTTCCTGATCAGTTGTCATCACTGATAATTCAAACACAAGTACGGGATTTGCTGGTTAAAAGTGAATCCAAGGAATCACACAAGCACTTCTCCTGTTACCTAATGCCAGGAAGTAGGAGAGAAACTCTAGCTTCCCTCATTCATTCCTGCAGCAGAATGCTACTGAGTCACAGCTAAGAAGATATAGACTTTGGCTCAACAATTGACACTTGAACGTTATGCTAGGAGGCTTCATCTCTGCAGAAAATGTTATCTTTGCATCATTCTTTCCTTGACTTTGTTTTCATTTTGCAGGTAATTGTTTCCAGTTTATCTGGTCTGTAATGACAGGCCCTAATGAGATATCTATAAAGTAGGAAATAGACAATCAGGCAAAGAAGTCTTGTATAACGTAGTGTTTTTTGGGGAGAAAGTTACCTGTGCTGTCATACAAGAGCCAGTGTAATTTCCATTGGTAAAATATACCATACTTTGAAGTACAAAGATTTTTAAAAATGACAGAAATAATAAGTGAATAGAGGATAGAAAACTTCTAGATATTAATAAGATCTCTAGGAAACATACAGATAAGGACTGGCCTGAGAGCTCAGTGGATTAAAGTGCTTCCTTAGGCAGAAGGAGGGAATAGGGTTCAATCCCTGGTGTGCTGTGCCAGCTCCAGCCCCCAGGGTGCACCGAGAAGGCAACTGAGACTGTACCTGGTGGCTCACACCTGTAATCCCAGTGCTTGACAGGCTGAAAACAGGATAATCACTTCGAGTGTGATCTTTGTAGTAACACCCCGTAGACCCTAAATACATTTTTTAAAAAAGGAAACATTCAGTTAAAATTATTGAAGGGCAGGGAAAGAGAGCAAAAAATAATGTTGAATAAATAACATTGAGTATTTCTTAAATGTAGAGAATATTTAGGAAATTTAAGCAGCTCAAATAAAGACTGATACATATAGAGCCACAATAGGTATGTGATAGCCCAACCACTAAAAGCCACTGATCAAGAACAAATCTTCAGAGGAAAATATTATATACAAGGTAGCAAAGTGTTATGATTTATTTGTAGGTGTCCCCATAAAGCCTAATGCAGTCATGGGATGGCTTCTGGAATTCATAATTGATTATTGTGGAAATAGGTGCTGCCTCTCCCCTAGGGCAGGTGATTTGCATTTCAATGCAAGGTAAGAAGAGAAATTAGCTGCTTGAGCAGTTGGGAGCTCTGTCTTCCAGTGTGCTACTTGCTCTCTACCTACCGCCATGGAAGGTTGCCCTCTGCCATGTGCCAGTCTGCTTTGGAGCCAGCTGAGTATGGACTGAAACCTCCAGTAACTGTGAGCTAAATAAACCTTTCCTTCCCTCATTTTGAGCACAGGGTGTTTGTCTCAGCAACTAGAGAAGAATAACTAGGACACAAAGAAATACAAGCAACTTCCCTTTAATGCAATGCACACCAGAAAAAAATAGAATGACAGCCTTACAGAGTTGTGAGAAAAAATGTCGACCTTGAATTCTACATGCACCAAAAGAAAAAAAATTCCTCAAAACTAAAAGTATATTTAGATCTTTTTAAAATGACAAAGGTGGCAGGAATTTGTCACTGAGGGAATTGCACCAAAAGGCATATTCAAAAAAGTCCTCAGGCTAAAGAGAGACATTTTAGACGAAAAAAAAAAAAAATTAGATTTGCCCAAAGAGAAGAAAGGTATCTCAAATGGCAAGTAGGTGGAAAGTATAAAAGTTTATTTTTCATCTCAAAATTTTACTGAAATATGCCTGATTGAGAAAAACCAAAATGGGAAAAATAACAAAGTGTATAGCATATTAAGTAAAATTATTGACAAGAAGGCAAAAAAGTAAAGAATATTGTTGCACTAGTCAGATGATATACATAAATTTGCAGTATGCTGTCTCAGTTACTCTTCTCTCATTGCTGGGACAAACACCCGACACCCAAAATGAAGGAATGAAAAGTTTATCTAGCTCACAGTCACCAGAGGTTTCAGTCCGTACTCAGCTGGCTCAAGGCAGAGTGGCACAGGGCGGACAACATCCTTTCATGGTAGCAGCAAAGAGATCAGGGGGAGGAGTAGCAGCAACAATGGCAGCAGAGAGGAAGTCTGTTTCTTAAATTTCAGGCTATCTGCCCTACCTTGGATGTAGCGCTCAGGCCATCACCCCAGCAGCATGTATACCCATAATCCCAGTGGATCAGGAGTAATCACAAACCCTACAAGTCCACTCCAGAACTGCATGAATTTTTGGGGGGACACCTAAAGACAAACCAAAATTCATGCTAAAGAAAGGATTCCAGAAGGAAATATCTAAGTAGAAATATCCCAGTGGATATTATTGAGATGTCTTTTATGTAAAGGTTTTCTTAGTTTCGCTGCCACTGGAAGAATATAATATAAAAAAACCTGTACCATGCACCACTGGTGGTTTTTCAAAATCCAAATTAAGTTTTATTTGAAATGTATAAAAGATCCAAGCATATTATTCTTTCTGGTGATAGATAATACTAAGCAGATATACTGAGTTTGACTGAAACACACCTGGGGAAAAATTGGTGCTAGATCTGGATATCTGAAAAACAGTAATAGACTTTCTGAATCCTAGAAAAGAAGTCTAATTAGTTTTTCCACACTTAACAAAAGTGGAAGAATAGGATTCTGTCAACGTGATGAATTTCAGGAAGGTGTCATCAACAAGTAAGAAGACTAACTGAAAATTTCCCAGGGAGAGAATTCTAAGAGGCTTTCCTTACAAGAAAACCCAAGATGCACTGCAGAATCACTTGGAGGATGATGAGAGAGGAGGGGTAAAGTGCTTTGACATATTTTTAGTAAATAGACCATTAAAATAATTTTGGGATTTTTTTCAGGCCAAAGTGAAGGAGGTGTCTATTTTCCATGTTAAGTTGTAATAAAGGGGTGGGCCTAAGAGCTTAAACATGTTTGGAAATCTCATTTTAAGTATCATAACAATAGATGAGTACAATTGTCTGGTAAACTTTAGTGGCCTCACAAGCAAGATCTTTCTTAAAAATTGTGGAGGCTATGCATATAATTCAGACATAGGAGTTTAATGCTCAGCTAGTGCTGCTAAATTGCATGACTAGGCAGTGAAAATTTAAGACTTATTATGGCAGCGTTCAAGGGGATGTATTTAATTACTTAGGTAACTGTAAAATTAAATAAATTTCTCAAGATTGGGGGGCATTTGATGAAGATAACTTTATTAGGAATAGGATTAATAGTTTGCAAGGAAAGCAAGCATTAACAAATAAATGGCATGAAATTCTGTAGTTGTCTCTTTACCAAAGTGGCAGGCTTTTTTAAAAAAAAAAGCTTATTATAGTCAACTATATTTTAAGCGGGTTTTTGAGAAGATGAAAGTTTGGAAAGTAGATTCTTCTTTATTCAAAACAATCTTTTTAGTACAGAGTCAGTAGGGCATATATCCTGTTATATCCTAATATGAAGACAAACAAATGTTTAGAGATTGATCAGATATGTCCCCAGTTACTGATTATTTGCCAGAAAATAAATGAAGTCTCTGATCTCAAGAGAATTACATTGATGTATCTTGTTAGTTTTCATTTATTTTATTATTATTTTTTTATTATTATGGCCAGCTCAGCCGCCCTGGGGGTGGGGCCAGCACAGCACGTGGTGCTGGGGATGGAACCGCAGTACCTGCGGTTGCCTAAGCAGGTGCTTTAGACTGCTGAGCCCTCTTACTGGCCCCTCTAGTTAGTTTTTAGAATCACCATTAGCTTAAGTTATCAAAGTAAAGTGACATGGACATAAAAATGGTGACATACTCAGGACCTCGTGCTTGCCAGGCAAGCACTTATTCCACTCAGCTATCTCCCTGACCCTAGATATGTATTTTAAATCATGGGCTGAAGTGAGTTGGCAAGAGCTTGTTGATACATACAGCTAAAGAAAGGGACCCTGAGATGTTCCAATTGTTTAGAGGTTAGAAATACACGGAGACAAGAGAACAAGCTATGAACAAGTGGTCAAAGGAGATGAAACTGGAGTGGAGTCAAGTGAAGATGTAGTTGGCAAATGATAAGACTGACAGCAAAAGCCAAAGGCCACAGATTATTAACTATTCATTGGCTGGTACATAGCCATCTCTAAGTTTTCTAGAGTTTCATCTTTTCTTTGTCAAGTCACCATCATATCCTATTGCAATGTAGCCAAAACTTCTATCCTTGGTGACAATATGACACAGTACATGGGCAATGGGACAAAGGTTACCAGAGGTCAAATCTGATTTACAAATGAATATATCTAAAACATTGCATTTTATGGTATCTCTCCCTTGATTTTCCCTAAATCCTATCTATCTCCCCTGATGAAAGTAAGAATCACTACAGAAGAATAAATCAAACTTATAGCATATTAAAGTTTCACAAATAATTTCAAGCCCCTTTTGAGAAGACATTGCTGTTTTATTAGTAACCAAATGATTTAGAAGGATGAACCTAAAGAAAGCTTTACTCATGAGCTAAACATGGCTTACATTTGGGGCAACTACATTTTAAATTAGTGAGTTAAAATTGAGCATGTATACTCTCCATATTTAAAATGTTTATGTTGGTATGTTTTATTTACTATTAATAATCAAAAAATTGAGCCAGGCATGGTGGCACATGCCTATAATCCCAGTACTTGGGAGTCTGAGGCAGGAGGATCAGTGTGAGTTTGAGACCAGCCTAGGTTACAAAAGTGAGCTCAAGGCCAACCTGAACTACATAGTGAAACCCTGTCTCAAAAAAACAAAAAAACAAAAAAACAAAACAAAAAAAAAAAAAGAAAAGAAAAAGAAATCAAAAAATTATTATCTTTGAGTAACTATAATTTGTTTTACCTACTCTGATGATGACATTAACCTTCTGCATCCATAACTAAATAAATACTGTCTTTTAATGAAACAATCAGGCTGTTACTTCAATACACAGAAATATGAATATTATAATATAATTAAAATATGGCCTCCTATAATGACAAAGAATATGTCTTCACTCACTGCAGTTAACCATATCAATGACAGAAAGCTTACCAAATAAAAGCTTATAATGATAAAATATGTCTCATATTCAACAAAACCAAAATACTTGAGAATCTTTATGTTATAACTTTCAAATCAGACACAAAAAACAATTGAGAGAAAAAATTCTGATAAAATTAGTTTCATGCTCAAAAGATGAACTGAAAAATGAGAAAGCCTCCTATCCTACGAGTCTTCTATTATTGAGGAAGTTTACAAATAGTAACTAGGATTTGAGCTGGACTTGGGAATATGAAAGCATGCCTAAGATTGTGCCAAGGACAGCCCTTTTAAAACCTCAGGCAAAGAAAAATTACAGGCTACTGTTTTCCTAAGGCAAAGAAAAATTATAGGCTGGTGTGACTCCGGGTCCCACTAATGGATTCTCTACGGGGTCTTAGTGATGTCTGTATGGGAAGGTGGAGCCTGAACTTGTTTCCCACAGTAACTTGATGCCACGAGCAATTCTCTTCTAATGGAGTTATAATAGACTCTTTATTTCAAACAAACATTGATGTTAGTGGATGTTAATTTTCATGGTGCTTTCCTCTGAGCAAGGAGGGATTTTGTTCAGAACAATAAGACACTGTTTCAATGTATGAGATAAAAGTTTTCAGAGAGAGAAAAAAGGAGTCATCTATGCTTCTATGCTTTATCTGGAATTTGTCCCAACTCTATCCCGCTTTGTCCTCTGGCCATATGTGTATGCACAACTTACTGCAGAACAGTTTGCCAAGTGGCAGCACCTGCGGTCTTTACAATGCATTGTGGTCTTTACAATGTTTGCAATGATCACGTTGGTGGTTGATCTGATACAGTCCATAAAAGCTGTCTGAACGGAAAGCAAGACAAAGAGTTCCATGTTGATTGCATCTTGTGGTGATTTGTTTTGCTTTTGCTTTTTCATTTAACTCTTCAAGTTTTCTAGAAAGTGTTCAAATCCAATATTTCATATAGGATTGGGCATCGTTTTGGAATTGAAGAATACAAGGGTATCATGGGAAACAAATATTGTGAAGTAATATATGATATCTAGGTTTCCTTACCTCTTTTGGTTTTCAAAACACGTGGATTTTATAATAACAATCATAATTCTCAACTGTGACTCCAGGCTTAATTTCTATGACTATCTACTCTTTTCTCAAAACAAAAAAATTCTTTGACAAAATAGCACTTGGCACTATTCTTCATCAATTTCTACCCATACACACATAAATGAAAAAATCCTTTTGGTGTTTTAGCAGAAATAGTCTACAAATTTGAAAACTTTTCATTATGGTACACGAAATAAGTGCCATATAGTTATCTATAAAATTTTCTAGTAAATCCCCTGAAATTTTATACTCCTTAAAAAGTATACTACGTAAAGTACAAATCAATTTGTTGCTGTTTTCCCCAGTGAAATCCAGACTCCTTAATGTCACCTTCAAAGTCTCTCTGGACCCAGTACATTTTAGGCAAAACATTTTGACTTTATCTCTCCTCTTTGGTGTCACTTACCTGTATGTTTTTATTAAATACATGTGTCCTGTGCCTGGCTTTACTTTCCCTCTTTTCTCATTGCCTGTCATGCCCACAGAAACTGTGTTTAATTTTCTAAGTTTTGTCATCATATCCTGGTTATGCTGCGAACCTCTGTGCCCCCTCTAAGCCGTGTTTCTGCTGGTGTACTTACTATATGAACTCCTCATTGATGCTTTTTTTTTCTCTGTGTTCCCAAGATATTGTAGACTTCTTAAAAGCGTATGCCTATTAAATGTTAATTCCTTATCAAGGGAAATACCTAGCTAAAAGTAAAAAAAGAGCAAGCACTATACAAATATTCACCAAGTAAATGAATGAATAAGTCAGTGGTTAAAAAATGGTATGATACTACCAGTTTTAGTGTCTGTTTTCTTAATTTTACTTTATTGCACCCCTCCTATACATCTCGAAGCCAAGTATCTTGAAGGCTGTACCACACAGCTCATTATGATTTAGTTTGGAAGAAATTTGAGAGGCTGCAGGAACTGAAAATATTAACAAGCCCTGAGAGAAAGCATATTTGCGCTGAAGCAGAGGCATAATCACACCAAAGAAGAGCCTAGGCTCGTGATTTATTCCTTGAAAGTTTCCAGTGTGAGTACAATTAAGGCTCCCTCTTAGAATGCCTCCGAATGATGAAGGATTTAATTACATCAAGGAGCTCTACCTCCAGAGCTGGAAATACAGACATCAATTTGTGCTTCTACTTAATTTACTTGAAAGAGTTTTGATTCTAGCCACAAATTTGAATTTAAATGAATATAACTGGAAGCAACAGTTAAAGCCCATTATTCCTGAGAATCCAATGATCAGAGATAAGAATGTTTGTTTATATTCGTTTAATTCAAAGAAATACCCCATTCCCACACTAAACAGCAAAACTCACTTTTTATTTCTCTTTAGATGATAGCCAAAAGAGGAATTTCACAGAATCTTGCAATCCATGTTTTTACCCGTATTCAGCAGAAAATTGAAGAGGTAGACAAGTTAAGAAATACTGTACAATTGCCTTGTGTGTGGAAACTTGTATATACTTAGCCATATTATTTATAAAATAATACAACAATATTATTTTAATTCTGTTAAGAATGGAGAAATAAATATTTGACATTTTCTTCATTACATTTTAATATTATGTGGAGAGCTCATGATGTAGCTCAGGGGTGGAGCATCTACCCAGCATATTCCAGGTCCTGGATTTGATCTCCAGAATCACTGGAAATTTTATTTATATACTGATAGTGCTCGCCAACCATTACCACTAATTCCAGTTCCAGGACATAACCTGCTTCTCTCCACATCCTCTTTAATGATAATCTGCTTGCTGTCTGTGCATATGTGCCTATTGGGGCCATTTTGTTGCTAAGAATTCTACCACAGTAACAAAATACCCAAGATAAATGAAGTGGAAGAGGAAAGATCTATTCTGGCTTTTGGTTTCAGAAGAGTTAGTCCATTACTGGATTCCATTGGTTTGAGCCTATGGTGAAGCTGAACATCACTTGAGGAGCACAAGGCTACGGAAGGCGGCTCAGGGCTAGGAGGTGAAAAGAATAAATAGAAATGGTGGTAGCCCCACATCCCATTCGAGGGTTCACTCTGTCCTACAGTCCCATCAGCTGGGAATGGAGCTATGACAAAGTGACTTAGGAGGACGTTTAAGCTCCATGAACAGATGTATTATAGAAGAGATGTCAAACAGTTTGTGGTTCTTTCTCATGAATTTCTTTCACTTAGCACCTGACTTTTCAAGCTAACCATGTTACACTCTGTACTCATATTTCAGTCTTTTTGTGTTCATAGAGTATTTCCACGTATGAACATACCCTATCTTATTTATCAACTTATGTATTGAGATGGCTTCTAATTTGGAGTTTTAAGAATAGTTATGATATAAATGTATACATGTAAGATTTTAATATTCTTTTACTTCTATATTTATGGCAGGGTCTACAAGGTCTATAGGGTCTCACTACATAGATTATACTTGTAGTTATTCTCTTGTTTTCAGCCTCCCAAATACTGGCTATATACCTGGACTGTAATTTCTGCATTAATTTTGTTTAACTTTTGTGAGAATAGCCAAACATTTTCCCACAGTGGATGCAAAATTTTGTGTCACCTTCAGTGATGTATAAGGCTCCGTTCTCTTCATTTTTTCTCCAATACTTCTGATTGTCTGAACTGGTAAAAAGCGTAAGATGAAAACAAAAAATGTCCAAGAAGGGGCAGCCAAAATCCTGTCCCGGTTAGAGGAATTGGTAGATACTCCTGATCTGCTATGGATTCTAGAAAAGCTTTGTACAAGAGAAAGTACACACCTGTTAAATCAAAGGTTGAGAAGAAAAAGAAGGAGAAAGTTCTTGTTACAATCACAAAGCCAGTCACTGAGGACAAGAATGGAAGTACCTGGGTGGTTGGGCTTCGAAAAATGCCTATACACTACCCTACTGAAGATGTGCTCTGAAAGCTCTTGAGCCACTGCAAGAAACCATTCAGGCAGCATGTGTGGAAACTTCAAGCTAGCCTCACTCCTGGTACCATATTGACCACCCTAATGAGGCATCACAGAGGCAAGAGAGTGCTCTTCCTAAAGCAGTTGGCCAGTGGCTTGCTACTTGTGACTGGGCCTCTAAGCCTTAATTGCGTTCCTCTATGAAGAACACACCAGAAATTTGTCACTGCTACCTCTATAAAAATTGATGTCAATAAAGCGAAAATCCCCAACCACCTTATTGAGGTTTCCTTCAAGAAGAAGCTGCAGAAACCCAGACACCCGGAGGGTAAGATCTTCAACACATAGAAAGAGAAATACCAGATTTCACAGCAGCACAAGGCAGATCAGAAAGTGGTGGACTCACAGATTTTAGCAAAAATCCAAGCTGGTCCTCAGCTCTGGGGCTACCTGGGATCTAGTTTTGTTCTGACAAATAGAATTTATCCTCATAAATTAGTGTTGTAAATTTTTTACTAAGAACCTAGTTAAATAACTGAAGCATCAAAGAAAACTATCTTTTAAAAATAGAGATATAATCTATACCTAGATAAGCAAAAGCTGAATTTTTGCCACTAGATATGTTCTTCTTTCTGTTCATTTTTACTGTTGAGTTCCTCTAGTGATTCTTTTTTCATTGCTTATAATTTCCAACTCCCAAATTTCTTTTTTGTTTTTATTTTTATAGTTCATATTTCTTAACATATTTCATCTCACAATAAATTTTTCTTATACTCCCATCACTTTTGTTACCCAGATGTGGTTTCCTTTAACACTTTGAAAATATTTCAAGTATATGATTGACTGTCACTGTCTAGTTAGTCCACGGTATGTCAGAGAAAGTTCCTATTCATTTTCTCCAGGCATTCCCTGGACATCCTTATTTCTTCATGTCTTATTCTAGACTTTTTCAATTAAAAACTGAACATTTAGAATATCAGAAAGGACCACTGTAGAAACTAAATGTTCTAACCCACCTAGCCAGGTATTTTTTGTTTATTTTTCTTTTTATGCAGCTGATTGTGTTTTTGTTTAATGAATTTTCTGACTGACTGATAAAGTCTGTATTGCTGGCTGGGGAAGTAGAAATTACTGAAATCTCTATTATGTTAACTCAGTGGTTAGTGAATAATTGGACAGGAATTACTTTAAATACTTGGAAGTAAACAATAACTTTCATGTCCTTTACTTTTCTGCAGGTGGCATTTGTGTATGTGTCAGGGCACACCTTTATCTTTACTAGACAATTTACAACTTTGTAATGAATTTCATTTATTAGTTTTACAAAGTTGAATACCTGCTGTAAGGTCATTTTTTTTTTTTGAGTGTGCAAATACTATTTGCTATTTATGTGTTTGTAATTTCCCAGGAATATGTTAGAGCTTTTGCAATGCTTATCCTCAAATGTATGTTATTTTGGGGCTTTCTTTCCACATTTTAGTCTATTGCTTGCCCTAATTTTATGCAGTTTTACAGAGTGTAGTAATTAATACCTATGCTTACGATTTTTTAAATATGTCCCTTGGGTGTCCTTTTTTACATTAAAAATTATAAATTGGGGAGGGAAAAGTAACTCCTTAAAGTTTACTCCTGTGGAACTACAAGATTGATCAAAACAAAAATTCATTATTTGTAAATGAAATCTTCCCTCTGTCAGTAGGTGCCAGTAACAATATGCAAAATCATGGTTGTTTCCTCAGGGCCTGCTGGGCTGCAGAGTAAGATATGGGGCCACAGTAAGTTAAAATGCCAGGAACTGTACTCTTCTGAGCAAGATTTACATACATTTGCATATAATAATTTGCATGTAACGACTGGCAGCTGTCAGTCTTTGCTTAGATTCCAGAGTTCTGCAAAAGTTGGTTCTGGCAGTTTTTGCAAGATATTTTACTCTACCATTTTTACTAACATCATTCTTTAGTAACTTCCTGTAATTTTTATTGCTTGTTCATCTAATCATGTAGTAGAGATTTAAAATACAAATAAGAAAGTTTTCCTCTTGAGATTTCTATGACTATGAAAAACACCTCGAAGTGTTTTTTACCTTTCAGGCCTAAAGGTATTGAAACAGTTTTTTTTCCTGTCAACAAATAAAAACAGAATAGGCATAGAATTAAAGAATAAAATTTGACCATAATCAAAAAAGATGTCCTCCCTGCTCCTTTTTTTTTTTTTTTTTTTTTCAGAGTCTCACTACACAGCTTGAACTCGTATCAATCCTCCTGTTTTCAGCCTCCCTAGTGCTGGGATTAGAGGGGTGCACCACCATGCCCAGACTCTTCCCAATTTTAAACAACCTGATTTACAAATGTAATAAGAATATAGAATAACTAGGCACTGTGTACCGTTTACCTTTTTCTTCATACTGAAATGAGCTAAGGTACTAAAACAATAAAGAGCCCAGCTCATAATGTTCTGTTATGTAAAGTCCGTGCCGTGCATTTTGACTAAAAGAACCATGAGTAGAGCCACACTAAAGAAATAGGAGTAGAGTCAGTGTATTTGAAGAGACAGTTGCTGAGCAAGAGGCCTGTGGTGCACACTGATCGCTAAAAGCAATTTGGGAAATTTTTACCTTGGCTGACCCCCTTCCTCGGTGCTTCCCTTCCACACTTCTTCTCTCACTAATCATGCAGCAAAGTGAATTTCAGAGCTCAGGCTTATTTGGCTGAGGCTGTTGGAAGTGGCTGCCCGGCAGCTTCTATTTCTCAAAGTGTCTTTACCTGAAACAATGTACTACACAGGCTTAACGGTATTTTCAATAGTTTTCATTGCAGTACATTACTGCTGCTATCAGTAGGGGTAAGTAGGACTGAGTTCTCCTGAGAATTTCTTGCATAGAGATCGAGGGCTGAGCAGACAGTTCATGTGAGTGGCACCACATTCATATAACAGAGTCATCAATGAACTTTTTCAGTCTAGTTTACTCATGAATCAGAGAGGCTTCAGGTCTTGGGAAACTTATATCCTCCTATCCTTACTGCAGCCACAGATAGGAATGAGCTTCACTTTGGCCCCAGCTGATATGCACAGGTGGACCCTGGGAAACTCAGCCCTCAGGGAGGGTCTCTGAAGCACAGCTGCTGCGGGCTGGCCACCCACCACAAACTCCTCATGGGCAACACAGACATCTTCCAAAGGACAACCCTTTGGCTGGTAGAAGGCAGGAGGTGTCAGTACATGCTTCCTCTCTTCCTATCATGAAAAGAAAGTCCTAGACAGTTTTATGAGGTTCATTCAGGTGTCTTGTGGGACTTACCATCCAGCGACACCCTAAAGCCACCACTTCAGGCTGCTATCTTTCCAGGAATCACTTTTTTTCACTCTACTTCATTTTTCACCTTCCAATTTTATTTCCAGGATCTCATTTTTAAATAAAGAATGTCAGCTTGGTTAATTTTTCTTTTTTGATGTATTTAGTACAGTATCTACAGGGTCTTACCACACAGATTAGGCTCTGGTCTCATAGTGATCCTCCTGTTTTTAGCTTCCCAAGCACTGGGATTACAAGTGTTTGCCACCACGCCCAGTCTCAATCGCTGTCTCAGCACAGCTCCGTGGCAAGGCTGGCACAGCATGCCAGGAATCAAACCCGGTTCCCGAATCTGCTTAAGCAGATAATTTATTCCACTGAGCTATCTGGCCAGTCCTTCACTTAGTTAATTTTGTTATAGATTTTAGTTTGTGGTGAACTTAATCTAAGGCATCCTGACTTTGAAATAATCCTTGGATAATATAATGAATATTATAATGTTGGTAAAAATTAGAAGTTTAACATAAGATGCAAATAAGTAAAAATACTTAAAAACAAAAATTTTAAGCCGAGTTTATATAAACAAATGAATTGTTAAACATCTACCTATCCACACAACTATACCTTTATTCCGTTGGATCGAAGAATCATTTGAACGAAGGGTCATTTGCGTAGTGTGGTGTTTTAGCTCACATATGTAGCGGTCAGTTCCAGTAGTTTTGATTGGAGAGTGAAAGGAAAAGAATCAACGTATTTGAGGAAATGATTGAAGAAGAAGGGGCCTGTGATGCACGCTGACTGTGCAAAGCAATTTAGGGAACCTTCCCCTTTGCTGTGCCCTTCTTCGGAGCTTTACCCATGAATTTTCTTCTTAGCCTCTTCTCATTATAGCCGAGGTATTTAGCTTGAAGAGAAGCACAAATGAGGCTTCAACCCTAAAAGTACAGTGTAAGTTCTTAAGTGTATCATGCTTTCTTTACATTTTTGTTGATGACAAATTGAAGAGTGGTTGTTTTTAAAATTCAGGAGCAAGCAATCATGAAACAATTGTGAACAAAATCCACGAGGCCGGCCCAGAGCTGAAAGCTTTGCTTAAGGTGTCAAGCGAGAGCGTGATGTGGGCTTGCTCTGATAGGCGCTCTCACATTTTATTCACACGGTGCCACATGTTCGCACTGACTGTTCTGAAATCCGTGCACGTTAACGCGTTGGCCAGCTCTCCCCAAAGATCGCACATGCTTCATTCATAGACTCCGTGCTCCATATGTGTCTTCTAGGACTCCAGTGTACGAACGAGCTAAACTGTCTCCTGTGCACTGAAGGCTCTGTCACTTCGTGTCATCATGGGTCCTACTTTGGCTGAGCTTAGACACTTTGTTTTCTGCTGCTGGAGGAAGACTGTGAGAAGGCGACTGAGTGACAGCAGTGGGATCAACAGACACCAGTTAGCATCCTTACTTTGTCCAAATCATGCTCCAGCCTTGAATTTTAAATGTTGATTTCCTGTGGGGTATTTTCCCCCTCTTCCTGATTTAGTGCTTCCTGAGTGAGTAAAAATGGAAAATCAGCGAAAGCTAGTATGCTTGGCAGTGTAAGCAGGGCAGTCAAATGAGGGCACAGTGAATGACTGGCGTTATAGGCAGTCTCCAAAGCCAGAAAAGTTTCCATGTTTGCTGCTTAGAGCAAATGGATAGCTGGAATTTCACCATTGTCTACTGAGTAATGAATTTAGTTAGAAAACAGCCGTAACAATGGCTCTTGCCTGTCACCTGACTCTGATAAGTGCTCTAAGCTTTTGTCCCTATTTTTATCACTAGTAAAATGTGGGTTACATGGGCAAATATGGAAATAAAAGCAAAGCTATATTTGCAAACTATTACTATATATATTCAGTTTGTGACCAGAAACATGGAAGTAATTAAGTTTGGGAACCCAGGTATCAATAGATAGGCAATGCATTATTATTAGTAGTAATTTTTCTTTGTTACTGGTAGCATGCATCTACATAATATCAGCTGCTCTTACAATAATATGAATGTGAGGGATCAAAATTATATTTCCATACCACAGTGTCCAGGATTGGAAGAAAGCTGGTAGAAGATAATGTTCTAAATAACAGTAGAAGAAATCCAGAAAGCACAGTCTGAAGTTCTAAAGATATATTTGTCTGCTTTTTAGTAAAGCTGATATTCAATTTTGACAAAAATAACTTAGCCTATTCCTCTTTGATCAGCAAGGATAATCGGCAACACACAACCCAGACCAGCAATGAGGAGCGCCGGCTGCTACCTGGGCCTGCTGCAGCCGGATCCAAGGGCCACATGAAGCTTACCTTCAGGGACCTGTGGACAAAGGAAGAGGTCACAGTTACTACTCTTTTGAGGAAATGTCAAATGATCCCCCTGAAAACAAGCATGGGCCACTAGTCAAGGAATATTTCCACAGTTTGTATTCTATTTATAAAAGATGACAAAGTTGCTGATTTAAAATAAATGTAAAATAATCAAGCTTCTTTGGTGTTTTTACTCTAGTGAGATGTATTTACTTCATCTTCCATGAGCCAACACAGCATTTTAGACTACAGAGTGATTTTTTTTAAAAAAGAGCTATAGCCAATGTTTACATTTTAAAAATAATTACAGTGAAAGACATACCGCAATTAGTCCCCCTCAAAATATTCTTCCTCCACCCAACTTAAACATATGTACCCCACTATTCTTTCTACTTTGTGAAGCAGCTGTGGGAGTCTTCTGTACTG
This sequence comes from Myocastor coypus, assembly GCA_004027025.1. Lineage (NCBI taxonomy): Eukaryota > Metazoa > Chordata > Mammalia > Rodentia > Myocastoridae > Myocastor > Myocastor coypus. Next base: position 45,800 of record PVJA010013371.1, read on the forward strand.
AACATTTTTGGTAACACTATCATGGCTGCCTCAAGGAACTGAACAGATCTGAAACATTTACCTTTTATGGTCACGTGGGGCAGAGCCAAAAATCACACCTCACCAGATCTGGTGAATAAGGTAGAGGAAAGGACACTGTGATGTCTCTAGTTGATAGAAATTCCCATAAACTTTTCAGAATAATGTTTTGAATGGATATAGGATGTTGAAGCAGTCACAAAAAGATACAGAAGAGGAGGTTCTGAAGGGCTTCAGAAAGTGACAGGAATGATGCAATAAGTGGCAGGAATGATTTGATCAGTGCACAGGGAAGGTCATGTGTTTTTTGTTTTTTGGTTTTTTTTAGTTTTTTTTTTTGTTTGTTTGTTTCTCTTAGACTTCATTTATTTATTTGTGTTATGGCTGGCTCAGCCCGCCCTGGGGTGAGGGTGTGCAGCATGTGGTGCCAGGGATCAGGGAGCGGTCACAGCGCTTGCCTTAACTTTCTTCTGCAGGCACTTTAGACCACTGAGCCATCTCGCTGGCCCATTATTTATTTATGTGTTTATTTATTTATTTATTTATTTATTTATTTATTTATTTATTGTCTTTTTGAGACAGGGTCTCACTGTGCAGTTTAGGCTGGCCTTGAGCTCACTTTTGTGACCCAAGCTGGTCTCAAACTTGCACTGATCCTCCTGCCTCAGCCTCCCAAGTGCTGGTACTACAGGCTTGTGGCACCACACCTGGCTCTTTTATTGTAGCACTTTTGTTTTTGTTTGAACATTAACCATTTTTTTGAAAAAAAAGTTAAACACATAATTATTATTTATTTATTTACTTACTGCTTTGGTATAGGGTCTTGCCACACAGTTTCCACTCACACTGCTCCTCCTGTCTCAGCTTCACCAGCACTGGGACTACAGGCATAGGCCACCATATCTAGTTTCGGGGCAGCTTGGCGGGTCCAGGGTTCCAGGCACAGGGCATGTGTTGCTGAGGATTGGATCTAGGTCTTTGCACTTGCCAGGCAGGCACTTAAACCCCCGAGCTGTCTCCCTGGCCCCACATTAACCACTTTTATCACACTGCATATGTCCCTTATTCTTAGGACAGGTCTCAGTTACTCTTCTCTCCTCACTGAGACAAATACCCAACACCCAACATGTAGGAAAGAAAGGGTTATTCAGCTCACAGTTACTGGAAGTTTCAGTCCACACTGGGATGGTTCCAAGGCTGAATGGCATAAGGCAGAGAGCATCAGCTCATGGCAGCAGAACAGCAAAAATGGCACCAGGACGACAACAGCAATAGAGAGCAACAGAGATCTGTCTCTGTGTCTCTCTTATATTACATTCGGGATTTGTGCCTTAGGCTGTCTGCCCCAGACCATACCCATAATCTCAGCAGTGCTCAGACCCCATAATCCAACCCTTGGATCACCCAGAATCCCAGTGGATCATGAGTTAATCTCAAACTCTAGAAGTCCACACCCCATGACTGCATGAGGCTTTTCGAGGACAACTAGACACAAATCATAACAAGGCAGAAAGACTAATGCACCAACGTAATATACAATTTCTTCCAAGACAGGATCAATCAATGACAGAAGAAAGGATAACAGACACTATTATTATTGCATATTATCTTAATATAACAGAATCTTTCATGATAATATATAAAGACCCTGTACATTGGTGATAGTAGTACATCTTTTTGTTTTTGTTTGATTTGTTTTTGTTTTTTGTGGCCAGCTCAGCCCACCTTAGGGGTGGAGCTGGCACGGCATATGGTGCTGGGGATTGAACTGAGGTGACAACACTTGCCTAAGCTTACCTAAACAGGTGCTTTAGATCACCAAGCTATCTCACCAACCCAGGAGTAAACGTTTAAAACTGGAATTTCTTTGTATAGTCAAGTCATCCTGATAATTGCTTTTAAAAAATTTTCTCTCTATAATTTCATGATAAAGTATTGATCCACACTTGACTCCAGATATGAGTAAGTTGAATGAGTGACTCACTTTTTGAATAAGAAAAATTCTAGGCTTCCTATGTTTTGAATAAAACTTTTTTTTTGAAAGAATGAAACCTGAGATTTTTAAATAAAATAAGAAATGTCCAGAATCCCTTACACATGATTAACCCAATGTAAGTCTGTCCTTGCATGAAGAGGACATTACTCTGATAGCACAATTTTTTTCATGGATTTCCCTAAAGAAGAAAGGGCTATGACCTAGGTAAAGTGAAGCAGAAAAAGCCTAATAGCTAAAACACGGTATTTCCACTTGAGGAAGATAAGCTGTAGTGAAACCATTAGCCCATAGATGAAATTTCTATGAGAAAGCTATTTTGCAGAGATGCAGTGGCCTCATACTGTGTTCAACACAATGGTACCAGGAGTGAGGGAGCCTGGGGATGAATGTGAAGCACAGGATGGCCTGCTGTGTAATGAAAGAGGGAAGTTAGAAGGATTTAGAAGCCCCATACTGTGTCCGCAAAAAACATAAATACTTTTTAGGAAGATGTGATGGTGTTACACAACTAGTCAGCAGGTTTTCCAAATAAATTAAAAGGTTCCTGTTAATCTTTAGCGGGAGATGACACTCATTTTCCTTTTCAGTACGAAATTGCTGATCCATTATTGATTGTTGCTTACCTGTCTGTGATACTACTTTGTTTTTTTGTTCTTTTAAAAGCTAGATAATATTTGGGAGTGTAACAGTTTTAGAAAGGAGAACTAAAGTTATGACTTCACAGAATATAGTAACTTAAAAGAATCCCTTCATGTATGCTGGTTGATCAGTTCTTTTATTGGGAAAGCCCATGTCGTGAGACGACATCATGTGCCTCAAAGACCCTCATCTTAATCCTAAATAAGAATGGGTCCGTGAAATTTGGAAATGTGTCCCTAAATAAAATCTGCAGGAGGGACCTAAGAAAGGGAAACATATATATTTTTGTGTTATGGTTTATGTCTAGTTATCGCTCCAAAGCCTCATGTAGTCATTGGGCAGAGACTTCTAGAGTTTGAAACTTGATCCATGATCCCTGGGATTATGGGTTTTAGTATTGATGGGATTATGAGTTGAAGTACTTCTGGGATTATGGGTGTAGCCTAAGGCAGGGGCTAAGGCGGAGAGCCTGAATGTAATATAAAGAGAGACAGAGAGACAGACTCGGGCTGTTGCTGTTGCTCTGCTGCCGTGTTTGGTTGGCTACCTCTGCTGCCATTTTGTTACTGTTCCGCTACCATGAACTGGATGCTCTCTGCTCTGTTCCACTCAGCCTTGGGCCAGCCGAATATGGATTGAAACCTCCACAAACTGTGAGCTAAATAAATCTTTCCTTCCTTCATTTTGAGTATCGGGTATTTGTCCCAGCAACGAGTAAAAAGTAACTAATACATTTTGAAAGCTTAAAATTCTTGATCCAAATCATCCAAATAAATTATGTTATTAAGTTTTTTAAAAAACCTTAGGCAAAATATATGGAAAATCTAAGGATAGAAAACCTATGAAAGGCCAGGATGTGGTGATTCAGTAAATACTTAATGAATGAGCTAACATAATGAAAGGTAATTTCTAAACAATAGTAATAATAATAATAACCATTTAAAATATTTTATACTTACAGCTTTAACGACTGCCTCAACTTCCTTCAAAGATGTTCTTTTTATGCATTTATTTATTTTTTTAATTTAATATTTTTATTGTTTAAATTTAACAATGGTTA
>PVJA010013372.1:0-49722 GCA_004027025.1 Myocastor coypus
GGCCCTTCTTTTTCCTTTTCTTTCCTCTTCCCCTTTCCTTTCCCCTTCCCTCCCCCCCCTCTGTATTTAGGACAGGTTCTACAAGGTCTACAGGGTCTCATAGTGATTTTCCTGTTTCAGTGCCTCAAAAGCTGGGATTACAGGTGTGTGCCACCATGCCCAGTCTCAATCACTATCTCAGCACACCGTGCGGGTGGGGTCAGTGCTGCACACTGGCCTTCCCTTTCCTTTGGAGACGGGGTCTCACTGTGTAGCACAGGTTGGACTTGAACTTGGTTAGTAGCCCAGGCTGGCCTCAAACTCAAGGCAGTTCTCCTTCCTCAGCCTCCTGAGTACTGGGATTGCAGGCATGTGCCACTACACCTGGCAGTGCCACTTGGTTTCTATGTGAGTTCCCTGCACCCAGCCTGTGATGATCTCTGCTCTTGGGCACAGCAGAAGTGTTGGGTGTAGAAGCTTCTCTGAGTTTTTTCACAAGCTGTTTAGTGACCCTCTGTGAGATTCTTAGTCTTACAGCCCCCTTCCTGCCTGCTGTGGCAGAAGTCCCTCACTGGAAGTGAGAGTAGGTAGGTCTTTCTGTTGTGGATAGCAGAGGCCCCCACACTAGCCTTGGGTGTCTTGAGTATCTCTGTAAGCTGGCTGCCATGGTTCTTCTTGGTTCTGGAGGGGAACAGAGAAGGGAAACTGTTCTTTACTTCTCTGCAGTGCAAGGTCTTCAAAACATTTTTTTGTCTTTTTGAGACAGGGTCCCACTATGCAGTTCAGGCTGGCCTTGAGCTCACTTTTTGTAGCCCAGGCTGGTCTCAAACCCACATCAATCCTTCTGCCTCAACCTCCCAAGTGCTGGGACTATAGGTGTGCACCACTATACCCAGCAAATTTATTTTCCATGTTGACTAATTTTTTTTTTTTTTTTTGGTGGTACCAGGGATTGAACTCAGGACCTTGTGCTTGCCAGGCACTTCAACATTTTTAGAAATATTCAAAAGTGACTATAGAAGTTTGCTTCAAAAAACTCAGTGTCCTCCTTACTTTGACATTCAAGACTCACCTCTGACTCATTCTCTCCTACCTTCCTAACTAAGTCACTGGTTCCCTCATACACCTGCCCTGATTCCTGCAGTGCTCACCCTAAATGACCTTTTACCTTTTTAAAAATATTATTTTATTTTTTATGTATTTAGTACAGGGTCTACAGGGTCTCACTGCACAGATGAGACTCTTAGTAATCATCCTGTTTTCAGGCTCCCAAATGCTGGGATTATAGGTGCATGCCACCATGCTCAGTCTCGATCGCTGGGACATCAGGCCAGGGATCAAACTCCACTTTAGTCCAGTGAGCTATCTGGTTTTATGAAGAACTAATTGAAGTCTGTGGGGATCCACGTTCCAATTCACATGCTAAGATTTTGATGCTGAGGGGGCTGGGGAGGTAGTTTAGCAGTGTAAGTGCCCACCTGGCAAGCACCTGGTACACATGTGCACACACACACACACACACACACACACACACACACACACACACGATTTCAATGCTTGGTGATTAGTTCTTTCTTTCTGCCTGCTCATTTCCCCTTCCAATCAGATCATAGTATCTTTAAGGGGAAGGGCCTATTCAATAATTCAGTTTATTCAATCATCATTTGGTAACAAGCTGTTAGCAGCTCTTCCAAGAGTCTTAATCACATGGGAACTAGGCCTGGAGAGGTTGTGTTACTTCTCCTAAGGATACACAGCTTGATATATTTCTGTATTTCTGAATCTTGGCTCTCTCCTATCTTTGGGAATTCTCTTACCACAGAGCTGAGGGAAGTTTCTCATCTTGCGCCATTCATTCATTCAACCACCTACCCATTTCCCATCCATCCATGCATAAATCCATCTGTCCATCGTCCAATCATCTATCCATCCATTCCCTGTCCACTCATCTGTTCATCTACTTTTCCATTCATCCAAATTGTTGTTCTGGGTGTGGTGTATACAGAATCAATGACAGAAAAGAAGCCAACCAAGTTTTGTGCATTATTAGAAGGTGATAGATATAATGGAGAAAAATTAGAGAAGGGAGATATGGAAGGCTGGTTAAGAGGTGATATTGAACAGGGTGGTTGGGAAAGGTCTTATAGAGAAAGCAGTAGCACAGCAAGGACTTAGAAATAGAGAGAGTGGCCAAGCAGTTTTCTGGGAAAAGCATACTCAGTAGAAGTTTTATTAAACACAGTGAAGCAGGAAGAGGTCTGTAGTGGTCAAGGAAGAACAAATCCAGGTGGCTGGCTATACACAGGGCAAAATGGCATATGAGTGGATATGAAGTCAGAGGGGAAGCAGGCCAGAGTGTGGGCCTCGAGGCCAGCAGAGGACTTTGGCTTCTTCTTTGCCTAAGATAGCACCTGAAAAGGATATGTGAAGGTGTGTTGCCTGTTTATCCTCTGCTGTGTGGGGAGCATGGGGAGGGATGGCTGAATGGAAATGACACATGAAACCTGGGAGCGGGCAGGGCAAGTGTTTTCCTTTTCTGTTGTATTACTTATGAAACCAATCCAGAAAAGTCCCTCTTTTTTCCCTGGAGGTACCATTGCTGATTAGGGGAGGAAACTTAGGGGTCCTAATTAGGGGTTGAGTACTGACTTCTATTGGCTGTTTTCTTTCTTTCCTACTCCTCCAGAAAGGTACTCCTTTGCATTTCTCTGAAGTGCCCCCAGCTATGTCCCACTGGACAGCACTGTCTGACCATCAAGGTTCTATCTATGTGCACGTTCTGTAAAGAGCTCCCACTTTCAGTTATTATTGCCTCTTTACTGCCTGGAAGGGTAGCAAGGTCAGCCTACAAGAACTTCACACACCTAAGGCTTTAATCTGACAGACTGATGGGCCTTTGCCCTAGTTAGTGCCCTGTGGCCTTAGAGATGGAGCAGATCTTGAAAGAAGGCCCCACAAGTAAGACTGGTGCACTCTTATACTGCTATGTCCTATCTTTTTTACTCATAGATATCCGGGAGGATGGATATGGGCTGACTTCTGGAAGGCCCAAGGATGGTGGTTCTTGGCCAGCTATTAGTGTGGAGGCCTTGGAGCTTGTTATAAAGGTTCCTGAGGCTGTGCTGCTGCCCTGAGCATGGTGCAGAAGGTCTCAGGCATAGGCTCAGGAGTTGTGTTTTTAATTAAGGTCCTCTGTAGTCCTTTCCCAAAAGGCCCTTGAACCACCTGGAGAAGCACTGACTAGGAGAGGAGGCTCATTATTGTCAGGTGTTTTCAGTGCATTCAGTTGGTACTTTCAGAGTAGGGTCAGGGCCATCACATAAGACTACAGATGCTGTGGGAACACAGAGAAAGCACAGCTAAGTTATTACAGAGGAGTTGGTGGGACTCCTAGGGGGCTGTTCTTAAAGCTGAGCCCTGAAGTGGCAGCCAGATTTAGCCAGGTGTGGGTAAAGGTGGAGGGGAGGGTGGCGCTTGGGAGACTTGGACACCTACCCTGTGTGAACTTGATTCCTTAAAGATTAATTTTGTATTTGGGCATGGTGGGACATGCTTACAATCCCAGGTTGAGGCAGGAGGGTTGCAAGATGAGTCTAGTATGGGCAACTTAGTGACCTAGCAAGACTCTACTTCAGAGTAAACACTTTAAGGCTAGAATTCATTCCTAGTACTATACACACATAGAAACACACACACACACACACACACACACACACACACACACACACACACACACACACTTTTTTCTTGTTTCAGAACCTTTTGTTTGTTTATTCATTCATTTTTATGGCCAGCTCAGCCCGCCCCGAGGGCAGGGCTGGCGCAGCATGTGGTGCTGGGGATTGAACCAAGGTCCCTGAAGCTGCCTAAACTTTCCCAAGCAGGTGCTTTAGACCACTGAGCAATCCTGCCACACCCCCTCCTTTTGCAGGCATGAATGATATGAGTCTTTAGGCTTAGTGCTTTTTCAGGCCCAGTGGGCACCTAAAGTACTGAGTATAGCCTTTGTCCTGAAGATGTCAACCTGCAAGGGAAGATAGGATACACATGTACCCCTAGCAAGGTCCTCACCTAGAGAAGGCAGGGTAGACAGTTGTGGACATGAGTGAGTTGAGGCCAGAGAGGACTTCTGTGCCCTAAGGTGTAAGAAGCAGAAGGCATTATGAGAAATGAGGGGCATGCACTTGGCAAGAGGGAACAGTGAGGCTGAAACCTATAGGAAAGCAGGAGGGCCTCCCAGGAAGGTGAGCCATAAAGAATGGGTTGAGCTTGACATGTCCCCAAAAGATGTGTCAAAGTTCTCATCTCAGTATCTTACATTTGTGGCCTTATTTGGAAAGTAGGATTGTTGTAGATGTTGCTAAGCTGAATTCCTAGTGGAAAACAGCAGGCACTACACTCGGCATGTGGTTTTCCTGTGGGAAGAGGGGAAACACTGAGGAAAAAGGTCATGCGAAGGTGAAGGAGAGAGAAGCAAGGGAGCTGCAAACCAGAGATCACCTGGAAGGCAGTGGGAGCTATAAATGCATGAAAACTCTTCCCCTAAGGGAAGAACACCACTTTGCTGATGCCTTCATTTAGACATCTGGCTCCAGTTGTGTGAGAAAATGCTTTTTTTGAGACAGTGTCTTGCTATATAGTCCAGGCTGCCCTCAGCTCACCATTCTCTTGTATCAGCTTCCCAGGTACTGGGATTACAGGCATGTGTCATCATGCTCTGCAGTATTTCTATGCTGAAGAAGTTTGTGGTACTTTGTTATAGTGATCCTAGGAAACTGATCCAAGACGTTGTTCAGACTTTTGTGCAAGGATTTGTTTCTCGTCTAGCTCGGGGCTGAGGGATACTTGGAGCAGATTGGACTGTTGAGCTTCTCAGATGGTGGCCTCAGGTGGCCTTCAGAATTGATGAGAGAAGGCTGGCCTCAGTTAGTGAGTGTGGAATATGCACTAATATAGCCTTGGCGTTGGCTTTGACCTTCCTCTCTCCAGGATCAGCCACATGGGAACTAAGGAGAAGATGGTCTGCTTATGGTCCTCTGTGTGGCTGTGAAGTTGCCCAAGGGAAAATATGTAAGAGCCCAGGGGCTGCCTGGTGACAACAGCCTCCTTTGGTTTCAACATTTGAATGAATGAGATAGGATGCAAACTCTAGGCTGTTGGTGACAGTAAACCCACCAGACTTTGCCTGAGGGGTAGGATGTCCAGACAGGGTGTACCATAGGAGGCCCTAGAGGCCTGGCTCCAGGGGCCTGGACAAGCTACAACTCACTTGGCTGTCTGAGGGTCTAGGTGCTTGGGGATATGAACTAGATGATCTGGCAAGGGTGCTGTCGGGGCAGGCAGATTGGTGTGGTAGTCCCCCTCAGGGCGGCCGCAGTGTGGAATTGCAAGCTCTGACATAAAATCCAGGGTATGAAGGCTTTGCTACAGAGGCTTTCACTTCCTTCCTTCCTTCCTTCCTTCCTTCCTTCCTTCCTTCCTTCCTTCCTTCCTTCCTTCCTTCCTTCCTTCCTCCCTTCCTCCCTCCCTCTTCCTCTCCTCCTTCTTCCTCTCTCTCTCTTTCTCTCCCCCCCAACAGTCCTGCTATAGAGTTAAATCTGGCCTTGAATTCATTGTAAGCCCACTCTGGCCTTGAATTCATGGTTACCCTCCTGCCTGGGCTTCCTGAGTGCTGGGATTACAGGTGTGTGACACCATGCCTGGCTTGCTAGCTCCATATCTCTTTGAGAGTCTCCACAGTTCATGGAAAATGATAAGCAAGATTCTGCCCTCCCTTTTCCCACTGACCCTACTGGTTCTGGCTGGTCTCAAAATCTGTAGTCTCTCTTGTCCTGAACTTATACAACTAAGAACTAATTTCACATGACTGTCATGGAACCAACTGTCCTCTGTCTTCTGGTGACTATAAGACCCTCCCTGCATTTTGCTAGTGATCCATCCCAGGAATACTACCAACCTTATGATCAGCTAGCAGCCTAGCATCACCTAAATCCTTCTCAGAATCCCTCTACAGAGCTGTGCTGGTAAACTAGTTCAATCTTAATCCACTCTGGGTACCTTCGGCATAACTTTTGTTTGGAGGCTGTGGGTAAGCCAGCCCCAGAGTACCTGGCTCCATAGACAGAGTGAGATGGGAGCATAACATGGCTAGAAATACCAGGGAGAAAAGATCATATTTGTTTGGAAACATAAATGAGCAGTAGGTGAGGAGTCAAGAGACTATGTTTTTCCAGAATCTGCCTAGCTCATCGGGTGATTTTTGGCTCCTTCTCCCTCCTCAGACCTTGGTTTCCAGTTCTAGAAATCTCTAACATACTGAGACTTGGGGCTGTGCTTGTAAGAACCCAAAGGTTATATCTGTTGTGGATTTGGTGGCATGCTGTGGGGAAGAAGGTGGAAAAGTCTGGCCTCATGATGTCTGAGCAGAAGTTTTTCCAGAAGGGTCCTGTGGGTCAGGGCACAGAGGGCAGAATATCTCTATCTCTACTATTGCTGTGCCAGCCTCTGCCCTTGGCTTGACCTTCCTCTTCTGCCCACACTGAGTAGAACTGGGAACAGGTGGCTTCCCTGGTTGGTCTTTGTGGCAACTGGGGCAAAAGTTGCTAAGGACACCTCACCAGCAGAGCAGGTGGCAGTGGTACAGGGTGCTGGTTGCTTGGCATCCCGGGTGTGGCACTTCCTTTCACCTGCTCTGCCCACTGCCAGAGCTATAGGCAGTGGTGGTGAAGAGGGGCTCTTGTCCTTGTGTGAGGCCCGGAAAACATTGGCTCTGATTCCTCTTGAGCAATCTGAGCAGGGCATTCTCAAAGCTGGAGGTGTTTCTGAAGGGTTTATTAATTCGTTCCTTATCATGAGGATGATGCGGCACTACTAATGGCCTCTTTGTATTGCTGTTTCCATGTTTTTAAGTGCTCGTAATAGTTCTCCGCCTTTGGAGGGACGTCTCACTCATTTTCAGACACATGTGACCCTTGTGACTGGGCTATCTAAATAGACCCTTGAGTGTGCATTTGTGTTGGGGTGAAGTAGCAAGTCACCTTACCTCAATGGCACAGGGAAGCCTCCTGGGGCCTTGGATGTTTTTGGGTAAGTCAGGCCTGGTAGAGGCAGTGACCACAGGAGTGACTTTTGGGTTCAGCAGGAGAGAGTCTTGGCCCTTGGGTTGCTTTCTCTTTTGGGAGCCTTCTGGTCACCAGACCAGCCAGAGGCTCAAAAGAGAGGCTATTCTGAGCTCCCACCTGATTGTGGCTGGTAGTAGGGACCTAAGAACTTGGTGCAGAAAGACCTGACTCAGAGTGTCAAAAGGAACTAAGAGAGAGCAAGCTGGTTTGGCTCTTATCCAAAGCTGGTTCTATTGTGGTTACTCAGGGAATTTGGATTTGGTCAGGCATCTTTGCTCTTCCAGGAAATAATGGTTATCATACCTGATATTTGTTGAATTTTTTTTTTTTTTAGTACTAGTGATCCAACTCAGGCCTTTGTACGTTTTAGACAAGTACTCTACCACTAAGTTCTATCTCCAGACCTCTTGAATGCTTTTGGATATCATTCAGTGTTTAAAATGCTCCAAGGGGGTTACCACAGTAGGTATTATTATCTGCATTTTATGAATGAATGAAGTTGTGTACAGGTGGCTTAGAGAGTAGCCCAAGATCCTACAGCAGGTTGGTAAAGCAACAAAGGCCAGAGTCCAGTGCTCCTAATTTCCAGGTGTGTTCAGAGAGACTAGTATCTTGGGTGAAGGACGTGGAGCCTTATCAACTTACAAGGTGTGCCAAAGCAAAGCCATAAACTATGATCCTAGTCCAGGGTGGGGAAGGTGTTAGATCTGCTTCCCAAGCTAGTAAATCAAGTCAATTTCTTACAGCCTCTCTGGTTGAGGATGAGCTGGGTTTGGTCTCATTGCTCCCTTCACCTGCCAAGTCTCTGATGGCTCTGACCTTAGCCCAGGGCATCCTAGAGGGAGCTGTACTCTTTTGACATCCAGTAGGTGTCTCTTTACCCCGTGCCCAAAAGTTAAACCATCAGCCCTCCCAGCAACCCTCCCCACAGATCCCAGGGAGATTCAGTTTCTTGGGGCTGGGGAGTGGGGAGGTTGGGGGAAGCCAGCCACCTGCCTCAGTCTGTTTCAGATTCAGTTTGCATTACTTCCTCCTTCCTTATCCTCTCCTACTAAGTTCAGCCCTTCAAAAGGAGGAAGTTAGTGCCTAGAGACTCCTGCAAAGATCTCTGGAAAAACAGGGTGCTCGGCAGAATATCCCTTCTAATATTCAGTTTACAAAAAGGGGGTAGGGCTTAATGTCTTGTTTCTTCCATTTGTCTTCCAAAAATGAACAAGCAGCTGGGCGTGGTGATCCACATCTGTAATCTCAGCTCTTGGGAGACAGAGGTCGGAGGATTACTATTAGTTCAGAGTGAACTTGGGCTACATAGTGAGTTCAAGGCTGGCCTTAACTATGTGGTAAGATCCTATCTCAAAACACAAAAATGAATAAGCATCCCTCAGGAATTCTCCAGGTATTCATGGCAAGATGGTTATGGAGTTTCTGGTGATTTCTTTCTGTATCTTTTAAATCAAGAATTTGTTGAGAGGAGCTGGGGAGATAGCTCAGTGGCACAAGTGCTTGCCTAGAAAGTGCAAGGTTCTGAGTTTGATTCTCAGTTCCGAAAAAAAAAAAAAAATTGTTGAAATTTGGGGTGAATTGGAAAATAAAGTTTCTGTGAATTTCTTGTTTTATGGGTTAAAAAAAAACCAGTTGTTTTTAAAGGTGGGAGTAGCAGATGGGCTAAGAAGTCACTATCTGAAGGCAGATGGAGCCTTTTTCCTTGACTAAGTGGGGCCAGGGCTAGGGCCATGGCCTGGCTGTGGGAACTCAGGAGATGGTGAGGAGCTGGGTTCTAGAAGCATTTGATGCCAGTGGGCCTTCATTGCCTTGGGGCAAGCACTTCTCAGAGTTTGAGGGTATTGCTTATTGGTGAAATCAAACAATTGGTCTATGAAGTGGTCCCTCCTACACCCCAAATCTCAAGATGTTTTCTTTTTTTTTTTTCCTTTGAGACAGGGTCTCCTCTCGATATGCAGTTCAGGTTGGCCTTGAGCTCACTTTTGTAGCCCAGGCTGGTCTCAAAATCACATTGATCGTCCTGCCTCAGCCTCCCAGGTGCTGGTATTACAGGCCTGCACCCAAGATCCTTTCTGACCACTCTTTTTTGTCACTGTATTCTGCTCCCTGGATCATTTTGAGACCAGGGTCCAGCCAGGGACCAGTTATTCTGGTGGGATCATCTTTGACTTTAGAGGCTTGGCCAGAAAGCCAAAGAAACTTTCCAAGAACAGCTAACTCTTTTAATGTATCCCAGTCATCCTTGTCTAGGGGAAGAGGTAAGGGTTAAGAGAATGGCCAAAGAGGGTCTCAGGGTCCTAGACAATATCTAGAAGGAAAGATCAGGCAGCTGCTGGAGACTTCGTGTTCTGAGATGCTTGGGGACAGCTTATGAGAAGCCGGTGGGTGGGCTCTGGGCAGCCAGTGGACGACTTGGGACTCTTCCACAGGCCAAAGCTGGGATATTCAGATCCAAGAGAAAATTTGGAAATAGATTTTTTTGTAGGTTTTTATTGCTGATGAATAATAAAATAATTGCATAATTGTATATGAATGATGGTGAAAGGTGTTTTATGTGTATGAATTTGCATTCCATAGTTTCATTTCAAAGAGCTAAGTCACATGGAAGCATAAACACAGTAGTTCCTTGTTATAAAGGTCTGCTAAAGAGACTTGGACAAGCTGAAATGTAGATTATAGTCCCAGAGTGAAAAATTGCCAAAAGGGGGCTTGTTGGGACATAGGAGAAAATGACGGCAAGGAGAGTCAAGAGAGAGTTTTTAGGGCGAGGCCAGGAAATGTAATTTCCTATCACCCCTGCCCCTCTAAACAGTGGGGCAGATTATCCAAGGAGACAACACGTATGAAGGGACAAAAACTGTGGAATGTTTTGGCTTCCCTGTTTCCCCAGGCATTTGCATGCAACTCTTACACTTTATGGGACATGATGTGTTAACCTCATGGGGGAGTAGAAGAATGTTTGGTCTGAGGGGCACAGACTGAAGGCCAGAGCTTGCTTCTTTGCTAATTAGACTTACCAGGCCTTTGGTAATTCCATCACCCTGAGTCCATGGAAAGTGTTTTGGAACAAGTGAGGAGCTCAGAAAACAAAATCAGTGCTTGGTTGGTGATGGGGAGAAGAGAGAAATGGAGCCCAGGGTGACAGCTGGGGCTGTGGCACTGGTGGGAGTAGCTGGAAGCCTGGCTTGCAAAGAAGGGCTGGTGGTGGAGCAGGCATGTAAAGAGCAGAACTGGCTTTGTGTGTGCCCTGCCTGGATGTGGCTGGAGCTGGATGCATTCCATGTCAGATGTTTGGTCCTCCCGTGGTCTCTGGGGCTAAGCTGGTGGCTTGCTATTCAGATGCCTTGATGTCAGCACCCAAGCCTGCCCAGGGATGGGGTGGCTGTGTTGGCAGCAGCACATACAGTATGGGACTGCATGTCCTGGAATGGGTCCAGACTCATTTTGCCCAGACACAACCCACCCAGGGAGCTAGTGCCTTTTCCACATCGGCTCTAGGCACCAATAGGGCTTCAACAAGAAGCTAGGAAGGGATGGAAAGACACGAGCCTTGGATTGAAGGAAAGTGAGCTGAGTATAGAGTGAGGGTCCCTGAGCCTCAAACCTGCCACCCAGCAGAGACTGGGGGCCAGTGGTACAGCTGCTTCCTGGAGATCAAGCTTTGGGGGCCAATGGGACATTTTGTTTCATGGAGAGACTTTTTTGCTGAGAAGTTATTTTTAGCTCCAGATGGAAGGTCACAGGGCATAAAGCTGTCATTCTGTTTTTTTCACTCAAAATTGTTTAGCAGAACGTTAGGGGTACCTTGGAACTAAGGTATTAAAACCACACACATGCATGTGCACACACACAACAAAAAAACAGGGAAGAGGGGTATGGACATAAATGTACATAGACATACACTTGACTGGCTGTATAAAGTCCAGGAATGGAGATGCACAATAGTGTGAAGATCATGGTAAAGCCTCAATATTTGGGGTCCTAATGCCCTTTGAGTCAATGCAGGCCTCTTATTCCTCTCATCCCCATCAGGACAGAGACTCTGGAATCAAACTCAGGGCCTCAGGCTGAGCTATATCCTTGGCCCTAGAGGTCTTTTGAGAGTAACAGGAGTGCTGCTACCACCCCTACCCCCACCCCCACCCCCACCCCCACCATTATCATCATCATCAATACCAGCACAGGGAGGGCAACAGGGGCCTATAGAAATGTTGAGATTCCCCAGAAGAGACACCTCAACTACAACAGCTACTATAAGGGCAGATCCCACTCCCTGGGAGACCCCTTCAATATGGCATCCCAAGTGGGCCCCCTCCTATTAAGGAGGAACTGTGAGTAGAAACTTTGAAGTGAGGATTATTGGCTTTATCAGTTGCAGTACCTGGCAATTCTGTGTGTTAGAATTAATGAAGGTTTGCTTTTGTTTTTGTTTTGCTTTTCTCTTTTTAAATCTTGATGTTAGGATTATATTTTGGACTATTAAAATCAGAACCACCGAGGAATGAGGGGAAATATGGGACCAAGTATCAGTGATTCCAGTATTACTACAGGCAGGCCTGAGAATCACAGGTGGAGTGGCAGGTTTATGAGTGGTGTAGCTCCGTACCTCTCAAAATATAACATGGGGTGGGGAAGATAGCTCAGTGGCCTAATTGCCCACCTGGCAAGTGCAAGGTCCTGAATTTATCCTGCTCCACATACACACGCATGTGTGCACACACACACACACACACACACACACACACACAGGTGACATGTAAATGAATCACCTGAGCCTCTTGTTAAGTATGGATTCTTATCAGTGGCTCCGTGTTGGGCCTGAAATCCTGTGTGGGGCAAGCTCCCAAGTGATGCTGAGCAAGCTGGTCCCTGTACCTACTTTGACCAGTGAAAATCCCACTAGGAGGTTGAATAGTCTTCCGGGCAGCTCTGAGGTCTAGCACTTCTTGTGGAGCAGGCAGGGGCCTGGGCCTGGCAACACAGAATTAAGGCATGGTTCCTACCATCCAGGAGCCAGAGGCATGAGCCTAGGGAGAAAATGCATGTAGGCAAGGGCCGAAGTCCCCATGGGAAGGGATTGCTTGTGCCTGAACATGTCATGGACCAGGAGTTGGCAGTTCCGGTTTTGAGCTACCCCTTAGTAACCTAGAGGCCATGTGTCTGCAGTAGGTCAGTGACTGTCAATTTGGCTCTAAAACCAGCCTGACCATAATAAAGCTAAAAATCATCATATATGTGAACGTGCTTGGAGGAGATTTATATATTAGTATATAGAACTCCTTTATAATAAAAAGCCCCAAAGCTTCTGAATTTGACACAGACTGGCTACTGTGGGTGATTTATGAGGAAATATCTATTCCTCATTTCAGCTTTGAGAGAATTGGTAGGGGCACTCTGATGCAGAGGGCTATTCCCACACCACATCTATACTGGAAATCGAGCCCAGTGCCTCGCACATACTGGGCAGGCATTCTACCAAGGACCTACATCTATATTCCATTTTTAAATTTTGAGACAGGTTCTTGCTAGCTTGATTATCTGAGAGCTTGTGATCATTCTGCCTTAGTGCCGCCACCCCAAATAGATGGGATTAAGGGTATGTACCACTACACCTAGCTCAGAAAGGCTTTTCTTCATGGGAGGCAGAGATGGGTACACCAGGTTTGGCCTCAAAGGGAATGTCTATACCCCAAGAGATAGAGAGGTAGAGAAAGAGGGGAGATGGGGATTGTCTCAGCCACCCCAAGCCAGGACCTTCTGTTTCTCCTTCCTCACTATTATGTACTGTCCTCCACAGCAGGCATCTTGAAACAGATCCCAGTGTGGGCAGGATGGGCAGAAGGGGTAGGTCCAACCCCTGCTTTCCTGCCCACTTTCCAAAAATGTTAAACTTGATCATTGGCAGGGGTTTCTGAGCCCTTCAACTCTCTCAGTCTGCTCTCTCTGTGCCCTCTGATCTCTGGGTAAAGCTCTAGGCCCTTAAAAAAGGATCCGCTTGGAAGAGGTCAGTAGGATGCTCAGCTCCTGCCTGTTTTGGATATCTTCTCTTTAGGCCCTGTGCCCTCTAATCTTGGGTAGTGAGGCCAGCAAATGCCTGCCCTTAAGGGGACAGGGTTAGATGTGTGACTTAATAAGGTTGAGAGCCACAAGTAATCCACTAAGTACTTTGCCATGTAACCTAAGATTATCTGGCCTGCAAACACCTGTTTTCACCCTTTTGCTGATAGCAGTATAAAAGCATACTGGTTAATGACTCTAGGAACTGACCAGGGGTGGGATGTATGAATATCTGTCCTATCTTGGAAGTATCTCCTCATGAGCCAACCTGCACTTGCCCATCAGCAAGGTTGATGAAGGGCTGGAAGGGCTCACCCATGTTTCCATCCATACACAGTTATTAAGACCTGGTAAGGAGACTTGAAGGTCAGGGCCAGGGTGTGGGGGCTCTCAGGTCAGTACAGCTGCTAACTCCTTTAGTAATGGACTTTAACTTCCTGATCCATAGTCCCTATATCTTGTGTAGGAGGGCTGGCCACATAGCTTAGTGGATTAAAGTGCCTGCCTAAGGAGAGCACAGTGGCTGGGGTTTGATCCCTGGCCTGCCATGCCAGCCCTGCCCCCCAGGGCAAGCTGAGACAGTGATTGAGACTGGGTGTGATGGCACTTGCCTGTAATCTCAGCACTTGGGAGGCTGAAAACAGGAGGATCATGATGAGTCCCATCTACATAGTGAGACCTTGTACTAAAATACATTAAAAAAAAAAAGACATCTTGCATAGAAAGCAGGTGGTGGTGAAGACCTAAGGAAGGAGGCATAGCACTGTATACCAGACACATGCCACACTCCTGGGAGAGAAAGCTAGATTGATATAGACTCTTGAGAGGCAGAACAAGTGCCAACCCTCTGAACTGACCAATCATGTTCTAATCATTTAGAACTGCAAGTCCCTGCTTCGGGTGGCACAGAAGATGTTGGCAATTTGTTGGAGAATCATTTCTCTGCTGGAAACGCAAGTCTAGAGGAGAAAGAAAGGGCACTTTATGCAGATGCGGCCCTTCAAGACAAGAATCTGCTCCTTCACCACCCAGACAGCAGGGAGGCTGAGAGCTCAGAGCAGACCACCGCCGGGGCCCCTCCCGATGCCACCAGCCCAGGCTCCGAGTCTGAAGCCAGCCTCTCCAATGCTTCAGCTGCAGAATCAGCTCCTCCTGGGGATGTTACAGGGCCTGGGAAGGAAGAGAAGGGCCCATCAGGAGCAGGCATCTTTTCCCTAGGAGAGGATGAGGGGCCTGCGGAAGAGGAGAGGCTAAAGCTCAGTTTAGGAGGAAGGGAAGAGGAGGCTGGGCTGGGGCTTCTCACAGCAGGAGCTGTCAGTGGGGAAACTGAAGGACAGGTGGCAGGGGATGAGGTTCCCCAAGAAGCTGAGGAAGTACTAAAAGATAGTCCCACTCAGGAAACAACAGCAGGGCCTGGAGGGCCTGAAGTTGAGGGGCCCTTTTCTAGCTTAGAGGGGGAAGAGTTCCACACCCTAGAGGCAGAAAGTGAGGGAAGCCCAGGGCCTGCTCATCAGTCTGCAGAGCAAGGTGGAGATGTGATGTCTGCAGAAGAGTCAGAGGCTCACACAGATACAGAAGCTGGAGAGGGGGCTAAGGACCAGCTCCCACCCCAGGTCCATGTCTTGGGGGCAGAATGCAAGAGCAGCCATGGGCTGGATCAGCAGCCTGCAGTGCTAGATGGAGATGCCACATCTGCCAGAGATGTGCCAGAGGCTGACAGGGGCACAGAAAATGGGGAGGGAGCTGAAGACCAGTCCCACCCCCAACCCCAGGTCCCTTCCCTGGAAATGGAAGGCGAGGGCAGCCCCAGGCCTGATCACCAGCCCACAGAGCTAGAGGGAGCCCTTGATGCTGCACTTGTGGGAGTAGAGTTGAAATCTGGTATGGACACAGAAGCCAGGGGAGGGGCTGAGGACCAAGGGGAACCAAGTTCCAGCCAGGAGGCTGGCTCAACCACAGAGGTCGGTGAAGGATCTGGAGGTGCCCAGAGCTCCAGGCCTGGGGAGATTGAGGAGGCCCGCCCACCTAAGGCCCAGGTGCCAGGGATTCCTGTGGAGGACCCTGATGAGGCCTCTTCTGAAGAAGCAGGTGGTGAAGAAGGTGAAAGTGAGGAGGAAGGAGTAGTTCCTTCCCAAGAAGAGTCTGAAGAAGACAGCGGTGATGGGCCTAGCTCAGAAGAAGAGGATGCTGCTGAAGAGACTGAGGATTCCCAAGAAGCAGCAGGAACCACAGGCCACGAGGAGGAAGGACCTCAGCTCAGCACACAGGAAATCGATACAGAGTCTGAGGGTGGCAAGACCCAGAATCCTGAGGAAGAGGAACCAGAAGAGAGGCATCAGGGGAGGGGGAATCCCACAATTGCTCCACAGGGTAGGGATTAATTCCTTAAGGCATCCCAGCACTTTGGGCAGCCACATTTTTTTATGGAAGTCTTGTATGTAATGGGACAAGCAGGGTTGGGATGGGTAGGAGAGCTTCTAGCTAGTTCCAGCTTGCTGAGTGGAGCTCTAGCTGGGGTCCTGGCCTGGGGAGGTGCCCTAGGCTGCCCCTCAGCCACTTACATCCAGTGTGGAGGGACTGAGTGAGTCCAGAGGGATCTGATCACTTCTGAGTCCAGCCCTCAGGAACTTTCCCATTAGGGTCACTACTTTAACATGGACCAGTGCTTCAAGGACAATAGTGCAAAAGGACTGATGGTTGAGATTGAGATCCCAAATTGTCTGATAGAAAGATGCTGATGGGGATGAATTGGAACTGAGTGATCATCTTGTGGCCTAGTAGCTGTGTCTCCTCTTAAAGACCTCCCATCGGAAATATGGGGAACTGGGGCTGAGGGGTTAGGATGGTGGTAACTCAGGCTATGACCATCAAGGTCCCTTGAATGCCTGTCTAAGGCTGAGCACTCCTGAAAGGATTATGAAGCTGGAGGGAAGGAGAGAGGGGATATATCTGCTGTGGAGAATGTTCAGGCTCCTCAGACTCCAGCTGTGTGGATGGCCAGAGCAGAAGTCAGGCTTTCAGAGTGGCGGTTGGGGTCAAGTCTTCACTTTCCTACATAGCTTCCTCCCACGTTTCCTTGTAGAATCAGATGTATGTGCTCTCTGCTGGGTACTTGCACCCTGCATAAAGCAGGTGGTGCTGCAATCAATATGTTCATCCCCTTCTTGGATCATCCTAATTTTGGGTCTGGGGTTGTTTGGCTTTGGTCTCCTGAAATACCACAGAAGGCATGTTGGTACTGGCCTCCCTCTATCCCACAGATGGAAGTCCACCCCCTCCTCTGAGCAGACAGCCTTGTGACTCCAGAGACCCATGGATGTGGGCAACCTTTTCTGCTTGGGGAGCTGCTTTGTGGCAAGCCTGGGCATTTCTTTGTATGGTCAGAAGGACAGTTTATCCTCTGTGCATGCATGTGCACAAACATATACAATGCACTGCAGCATCCCTCTGCCCAGTCTCCTATTAGTGTGATCTGATAAGGTATTCATTCCATCAGTCAGTTGACTGCCTCGAGCCCCTGTGTGTGCCTGTTGCCTTGGGAGGAGATATAGACCCCTATGGTGGCCCTTGCAAGGCTGTCTGATCAGCTCCTGTGGACCTCTTCTGCTCTCTAGCACCCAGGTCTCCATGTCTGTGGCTGGCCATAGGCTTCTTCCTGCTTTTTGCTAAACTTTTGGCTGGCCCTTTGCAAAACAAACAAGCAAACAAAAAATACTTTCCTTTCTTTAGTAATTAGCTCCTACTCCAGAAGTTTTCTCCAACTCCCTGCTAAATCTATAGTCATGCTTTTTTTTTTTAAGGGTTTACAGGGTATTCAGGGTCTCACTACTAGATCAGACACTTGTGATCTGCCTGTTTACAGCCTCCCAAGAGCTAGGATTACAGGCTTGCACCACCACACCCAGTCTAGTCATGTTTCTTAGGTACTCTTAGCAATGGGGTTTTATTCTTTCTTAGCCTCCTCACTGCTCACAATATTTAGTTTTCTTTCTTTCTTTCTTTCTTTCTTTCTTTTTCTGAAACTGGGGATTGAACTCAGGTCCTTGTGCTTCCCTTAGTGGGGATTGAAGCCAGGACATTTGCGTTGAGCAACATCCCCAACTCTTTTTAGTTTAAGAAATTTTTATTTTAATTTTTTAACATTTATTTATTTGTTTATTATTTTTTAAAACTTTATTTATGTTCTGGCCAGCTCAGTCTGCCATGGGGGTGGGGCTGGCACAGCATGTGGTACCGGGGATCAAACCATGGTGCCTGTGGTTGCCTAAGCTTGCCTAAGCAGGCACTGTAGACCACTGAGCTATCTTGCTGGCCCATGCATTTATTTATTTATTTTCATTTTTAAAATGTATTTGGTACAATGTCTCACTGTGCAGCTCAGACTTGTAATAATCCTCCTGTTTTCAGCCTCCCTACTGTTAGGATTATAGGCATGCACTACCATACCTGAACTTGATTGCTGGCTCAGCATGCCCTGGGAGCGAGGCACGTGGGGCCAGGGATCGAACCCTGGTCTCTGCTCTTGCCAAAGTAGGCATTTATTCCCTGAGCTATCGTGCCAGCACTTCTATTTTAAAATTTTGAGGTAGGGTCTTTCTAAGTTGCCCAGATTGGGCTTGAATTTGTAGTTCTCTTGCCTCAGCTTCCTAGATTGCTGAGATTACAAGCATGTGCCATCATGCCTGGTAAGTGCTACCTATATAAAAGACCATTTATCTGCTCTCTCCCACTGACCCTAGGACAGGTCCCTAGGGGAGCAGCTGTGCCTGTGTGGGTAACACTGTTTGCAGCATGAAGCCTCACAGCATACAGTAAGTTTTATTGAATAAATAAAATGGATAGGTGTGCTTAAACACTGATTTTGAATTTTTAAATTGCATCTTAGAGGCAGAACACGATTCGGTTCAAGCTAGTGGCTTGCTTAGCACTTACTCGAGTCCCAGCCCCATTCCATTCTGGCGAGGCTTAGAACTTTGCTCTGACTCTTGGCTGCTCCTCTCTGCAGAAGACACAGAAGATGTGAGTGAAGAAGCCCCACTGAGGGACCGCTCCCACATCGAGAAGACCTTGATGCTCAGTGAAGATAAGCCAGCTGATGAGTTTTCAGGTGAGCTAAGGAGGGAGGCAGGCCTGGTTAGCCCCATGGGCTGTAGCTAGGCAGAGCCTCTGAGGTGATGGGGAACCAGAGCACAATGGGCCTGTAGCTAGAGAAGACCACAAAGAGGAGGAGAGTCCTGGAGGAGGATTTGTGATCAGGGCCAAGGCCTGCCAGTGGGGAGGAGGACAGTGATCCAAGCAAAGGGACCTGTGGAAGTGCTGAGGGCAAATCCCAGGGGTGCCTCCTGCAAGATGTGCCAGGAGTCTGTACTCTGGCTAGGAAGATAGTTATTAACTGTGCATCCTATTTGCTTTGTTTTTTAGTCTGCAAATCTCTTTGATGTGTCATTTCATCCTAATAATGACCCAAGGATTCAGTAATGCTTACTGTCTCCTCTTAAACCAATGGGCTAGTTAAGCTCAGAGTAAGGGAGTGATTTGCTTTGGGTTCAGACCCAGAGAGGGCAGAGTGAGTGCTAGAGCCTCCCTAGCCTAACTCTGGGTACCATGTACCATGTACCATTCTCTTGTGCTAACACCCAGCAGCTTCCAGCTGTTCTCTGGGTTGTGCTCTCCCAGGAGGATACCTGGAAATGTTGGGATCCTCTCAAGATCATCAGTGAAGTCATGTGCAAGGTCCTGGGTGGCTGGCTATGTTTGCAGACTTGCTGGCTAAGGGCAAGCAGAGAGAAAGAGCTTGAATTCTTATCTCACAGAGAGCCTTTAGATAGACTATGGGCTGAACTTGTTTTTTCAGACACACTGTTCAGGTGGGGAAAGAGGTAAGAGATGTAAAATAATGACTAAGGCAGCTTTGTGGGGGCTGGTAGGAATGCTTTTGGTCTGAGGACTTCAGAAGATTCTGATGTGGACCGGCTCTCTCCATGAGATGTAATCACCCACTGCAAACAGTCCCTGATCCTCCCCAGGCAGAGGTAAAACCAATTGCATTGTAAGACTGCTCCCCAGTGGAGGATCCAACTAGAGCCTACCCCATCTGATCTTTCCCCATTCCTTTCTACCTTTAGCGGTGTTGCAGCGGCTTCGAAAGATCTACCATACATCCATCAAGCCCCTGGAGCAGTCTTACAAATACAATGAGCTCCGGCAGCATGAGATCACAGGTATAGCGTGAGTCTGGAGTAAGGGGGTATCTCTGACTCACTGTAGTGCCCCTACAAGCTCCATTGGTATGCGGAGGATACTAGGGCTGAGGTCTCCTGCAGAGCTGGCTAAGACAGAGACCTCAGTCCTGTGAAGCATCCCCATCATTCTAAAAAATATATGAGAGTTTGACAGATAGCATTTTGTTGTGACAGCATTTCATTGTGAAACATTTATGTCTCAGTACTGCAGATTTTGATTTTCGGGGTAGTGATGCCAACTTCAATTGCTGAGCTCAAAAGCCCTCGAAGGTTTCCTACTCACTTACTGCATCATTTCGGAGTTCTCTGATTGGCCCGGGATCCTCTCTGCCTCCTTATTAAAGCTCTTCCTGAGTGGTTTCTCTTGGACTTGAATTCTTTTTTCTGCTTTAGAGAAGATAAAAAAGTCAAGACTTTAAAAACAGTACAGAATTTCAAAACAAGATGATAGGAAATCAACAGTGTGTGTATTGTTATCTTCAAAGTAGTTGTTCAGATCGTAGATTCTTTTAAAAATTGTTTTTTTAGATTCTTTCTTTCTTTCTTTCTTTCTTTCTTTGGTTTTCAAAGTACCAAAATAAAACGTACTCAAAATTTTTTTCAAATACTCTCATTCTTGAACTAAAAATTCCCTCACTGATCTCCAACTTCTCTAATTCCACTCCCGGAGTCACCCACTGTTACAGCTTCTTGTGAATGCCTGCAGACATTTCCTACAGATAGGTGAACATAAAAGTATATCTTTTTCTTTTACACAAATAGGATCACATTATGCTAACTGTGTATACACGTGTGGATGACATGTCCATGTGCACCGCTGTATATGTTTGCATGTGTAGGTCTCCCTTGTTCTCCCTGGTAGCTGCTTGGCTCTATCCTGCATGAATGCACTGTGCTCTATATTACTAGTCATCTCCTGATGGACAATAGGATGCTTTCAATTTTTCATTTTTAAAAATGTTCCAAACATGACTATAATCATATATTTTATGGAAGTACGTTGATAGGATATGTTCTTGAAAATAGAACACTAGAGTTATACATTTTGATAGTTGTTGCCAAATTGCCTTCAGGATACTAGTTTGCACTCACAAGAATACTAGTAAGAGTTCTTATTTCCCCACTGCTGTGCCATGTTTAAGTGTTACTCATGTTTGGGTGCTGGGGATGGCAGTAAGGCTTCACGCATGGCAGTAAGCACTCTAGCACTGATCTACATACCCAGATATTGTTACTCACCCTTCAGAGCTTTTGTAATGATGCCTTCCTTATCTTGATTGATGAATTGATTGCGCTAGGGGTGGAAGCCAGGACCTTGAGTGTGCTAGGCAAGTATTCTACTACTGAGTTACACCCTCAGCCCTTATTGCTGTTTCTGTTGTGAGATCACAAATCTCTTCGTGTGTTAACTGGATATTTCCATATTAGCTCACTTGACTTTTTAATGGCTATAGAGTGGATGTCTGAGGAGTGCTGGGTTACCTAGATTACAGAGTTAAAATGAGGACTGTGATGTTATATTTCTTTTCCTAGGAATTAGCCTGACCCAGTGCTTTCAGTACTGTTTTCTAGCAAGCAGAGGTGTGAGGTTTCACAGTCTCTTAGTGGCCTTCCTTTGTCCTTTGCACTGTCTTCTCTTTCCTGGCTCTCTACCTAGTGATGTAACCCTTCCAAGAGGAACACATGTTGAAGCAGCAGAGGCCAAAAGGCTGCTGCCCACGTGCTATGGAGTGAGGGCCTTCTTGGCTCTCAACTCACTTTCTGGATCTGGCTTTTCTCCCCTAGTCTCTCACCAGTTCCTGCTGGACTTGCTGTCCCTCAGGCTTGCCCGCCATGCCCCCTGCTGTGGAGAGCTGGAACGGCAGTGTGGGAAGCCTTGTTTGTAGTCTGTTTCAGAATTTTCAGGTCTAGTGTTTAACTTGGTGTCATCCATGCATTTGCAAAGAGGCTTTCTATAATGTGTCTATGGCTGTAACCAGGGACTTCTGTCACCCTCAGCCTGCCCACAATCAAATCAGATGGGTCTTGGTCTCTCCTCCCTTTCATGCAGGGGCTGTGCGTGCTGTGTGTGTGTGTGTGTGTGTGTGTGTATGTGTGTGTTTACAGAAAGGGAAAGGGGGCATTGCTTTCAGATATCATCTTCTAGAGCTTGGCTTCACCTCAGAGAAAGAAAACCAGAGCACCAAAAAGGAAGTAATACCGTACTACTCTGTATATAAAAAGATAGGGAATAAGATATCTACAAATACTTTATACAGGCATTAAGGTGTTTGGAACAGTATTAAGAAACTAGTACTGGTACCAGGCACAGTAGTGTGTGTATGTTGTGCAAGTTGCTTGGGAGGCTGAGATAGGAGGACTATTTGAGCCTGGGAAATGGGAGGCCAGTCTAAGGGACACAGGAAGATTCTGTATCCAAAAGGGGTGGGGGAGGAATTGACAATAGTAGTTACCTAGAGAGGCAATGATGTGACCCAGGCAAGGATGAGTTTTCTCTTGTATGGCTTTTTTATACTTCTGATTTTTGAGCTAAGAAATTAAAAGTATGAGAAATAAATGAAAAAAGCTAATATGGTGGCACATGCCTATAATTCCAGCTACATAGGAGAATTGCAAACTCAAGATCACCTTGGGCAGCTCAGTGACACCCTGTCTCAAAAGGAAAAAAATTAAAAGCATACCAGTGATCCTAGTAATTGGGAGGTTGAAGCCAAAGGATGGTTAAGTTCAAGGGTAGCCTGGAGTATGTAGTGAGACTTTGTATCAAAAAATATTTTATTTATTATTTTTATTCTTGTTTCAGAACCGTTGTCTATTCATTCATTTTTTCAGCCGGCTCAGCCGCCCCAAGCGTAGGGCTGGTGCAGCATGTGGTGCTGGGAATGGAACTGCGGTCCCTGAAGCCGCCCAAGCTTCCTCAAGCAGGCGCTTTTAGACCACTGAGCCATCCTGCCAGGCCCCTGTATCAAAAAATAAAAACAAAACCAAAACAAAAATAGTAACTTTTTTACCAGTGGACTAGTAACTTAGTGTTCCCTGGCTTCTATTTCTAGTACTGAAAAGAAAAAAAGAACAGAAAAAAGGTGGTCTACAAGCTGAGGGAGAGAGGGTGGTCTAGAGAACTAGATGCTCAGTATCCCAGGCTGATTCTTCAGATAATTGCTGAGAGGGAAGGAGCCTCAAATCAACATTAAAATTGACTGCGTAGGTGTCAAAAGTCCCTACCTCCCTTCCATGACTCTGCTTTTCTTTTTCCTTTTGAGGTTCTGGGTTTCTTTCAAATGCTAAGCAAGCACTCAACCACAGAACTACATCCCTACTTTTTTTTTTTTTTTTTTTTTTTTTAAATTTCCTCCTTTTTTAAAAAAATATTATTTATTTATTTCTTGTTTCAGAACCTTTGTTTGTCTATTTATTTCCATGGCTGGCTCAGCCTGCCCTCAGGGCAGGGCCGGTGCAGCACATGATGCCGGGATCAAACCACAGTCCCTGAAGCCGCCCAAGCCCTGCCAAGCAGGCGCCTTAGACCACTGAGCCATCCCGCCAGGCCCCTACATCCCTACTTTTGAAAGCACTAAAACGCTTTCTACTATTCTTAAAAGTCCCACTGTCTGAACTTTTGAAAGCCCTGGAGAACTTTGCTTTCGTTCTTAGGGATCCAGGCAGGACATCCTCGCCAGCAAGGTCTTTGGAAGGCTCAGAGCTTGGACAAAGGGTCTCAGAACACAAGGATGGCTTGCTTGTTTAGGATCTGATCTTGGACACTAGCACATTTGTCATTTACTTCAGAGGCTAATATGTGAGACTGGCCCTAGAGCCCAGAGTTAGGCTGAGTGTCATTTGGGGATTTAGGGAGTCACGTTGACGGGGAGAGCACAGGCAGGGCTGGATTTCAGATTGTGCAGGATTGTGTATAAGCTTTTTTCTGTCCATCCAGTAGCAGGATTTCAACTTCTCTCCATGTGGAAGCTTTATCCTCCTTTTACTGAACTATTCTCTTCCAGATTTAACCAAGAGTCCTTGCTCAGAGTGAGAGTCTGAGCCAGTATATGTTGAATTTGCTTTCTTGATTTATGGCCTTTTTTGGTTGTTCTTGAGACAGGGTTTCACTCTGTAGTGCAGGCTGGTCTTGAACTCAGGTGACTGTCTGCCTTAGCCTCCTAAGTCCTAAGATTATAAGTCTGTGTGTCATCACACCTGGCCTGTGACATCTTTTAACTTAATGATTGTTTTTGATTGCTGCACATGGTTTGATCCTTACAGAATCCCACAATTCAGTTGGATGACAGTGAGGGATGCAGAGGGCTTTAGAGAGCAGTGCCACTCCTGTAGTAAGAACTCATATTAGTTTACTTGCATTTTTATTTGTTGTTGTCCACAGATGGGGAAATTACTTCTAAGCCAATGGTGCTGTTCCTTGGACCATGGAGTGTTGGTAAATCCACCATGATAAACTATCTCCTTGGGTTGGAAGACACTCGCTACCAGCTCTACACAGGTAAGAGATTATTTTCATGTGATTGTTAGTACTTGACTGCCATATGTAAAAGCACTATGAAAAATTAAAACATTACTATAATCTTTAATGTAATAATTAAAACCATGTGTAAGAAACTGGCAGCTATGCCAGGGTTCATAAGAGCATTATTCGTAATAGCCCCAAAGTGGAAACAACCCAAATGCCCATTAGTGGATGTATGGAAATGAAAATGTAGTCAGTTCATACAATAGAATATCATTCAACTTTAGGAAGGAATGATACGTGCTACCTAAATGTATCAGACACAGTTGATACATGCTATATAAGTGAAAGTTGCCAGATACAAAAAGATAACTGTTGTATCATTCCATTTATATGAGGTATCTATAGTGGGAACATTCATAGAGACAGAAACTAGAGTAGAGGTTGCCAGGGGCTGGAAGAGAAGAGGGAAAGAGAGTTACTGTTGAATGGGAACAGTGTTTCAGTTGGGAAGATGAGAAAGTTCTGGAAATAGATGGTGGTGATCCTGGTACAATAATGTGAATGTACTTAATGCCACTAACTCTACATTTAAAGGTGTTCAAAATGATAATTCATGTTGTTTTTATTTTACCACAATTTAAAGAACTGCTGATTTAGTAAACATATCCTGTCCTTATGACAAATCCCTCTGAGACACCTTGTTTTTCCGTTATTGCATTTTTTGTAGTAGTCTGTTTTGCAGAGATTACTGTTTTTGTATAATTTTACTCATGCGTAGGTGCTGAGCCCACCACCTCTGAGTTCACAGTCCTCATGCATGGGCCTAAGCTGAAAACTATTGAGGGTATTGTCATGGCTGCTGACAGTGCCAGGTCCTTCTCACCCCTGGAGAAGTTTGGCCAGAATTTCCTAGAGAAGCTTATTGGCATTGAGGTTCCCCACAAGCTTCTGGAGCGGGTCACTTTTGTGGATACACCTGGCATCATTGAGAACCGCAAGCAGCAAGAAAGAGGTAATTAGTGCCCATTTCTGAATAGCATTTTCTCTCTTACTGTTTTGACAGTAGGTGGTAAGTGAGCAGGGAGAGGACATGTGCCCAGTGCTGTCCAAGATCAGGCGATACATTCTTTACCTCTAATTCCTTCTCGTCACTGAGGTGCCATTTGGGTTTTGAAGTATCTCATCCTCCTCTCTCCCCAGGATGATTTGGTTTGGGAACAGTATTTTCCCAGGAGAGCAAGAACTTCTAGAGGTCCAAGCTGGGGCCAGGTTGTGTTTGGGGGCCCAGTCTGTCCTGGGTAGTCAAAAGCCTGGACTAATTCAGTCTCTGTGTGTGACTTCTGGCTAACCTGAGCCTGGGACTCTGAGGTTTGCTCTGTATCTTCACCTCTTCGTATGCCTACTTTCTGCTTTGTTAGGTCTGCTTTAATCTAAACTTTGATCAGACCATCCAGAACACTGCCTGCTTTTAGGTGACAGAGGAAAACTACTTTGAAATTGGCAGATAGGAGACTATGACATAGACCTCTGAGTATTGCTGTGACATAAGGCTATCTATACATGTATTGAAGAGTCCTCAAAGTGGCAGTTGTAAGAATATGTGACCAGATGGTGGATCTGTTTACAATTATGACTCTCACTTGAGTTATAACTAAACCTTGTCTTATTGGTAGTAATATTATTATTAATAATTCTTACAGCAAAATAACTTTATTGTACCCATATTATACATTGGATAATTTTTTAAAATAATTTTTTATTTTATTAATTTTTTTTTCTTATTTCAGAACCCTTGTTTGTTTATTCACTCATTTTTATGGCCAGCTTAGTCCGCCCCGAGGGCAGGGCTGGCGCAGCATGTGGTGCCGGGGATCAAACCGCGGTCTCTGAAGCCGCCCAAGCTTCCCCAAGTGGGCACTTTAGACCACTGAGCCATCCTGCTGGGCCCCTACATTGGATAATTTTATGCATTATTGGTTGGCCATTATTTTTCAAGATATTCTTCATTCTTTATTTTGCATATAAGAAAAATGAAAAAATAAGCAGTAAAAGGAATTAAAATATATTGGACATTTATATAACTAGAGATATAGTTAGATGCTTTTCTATTTTATTACACATAGTAATTTTAACATCATTTTTGGTCTTATTGCTCTTGTAGTAAAAGAGCTGAAGAGCATTTACTTTTCAGCTAGCCAGTGGCAAAGCCCAAATTCCATCTAGGTCTTGATGCTGAACCACATTTCTTCTTCTTTTTTCTTTTGTTTTTTCTTCTGTATTTAGGACAGGGTGTACAGGGTGTACAGGGTCTCACTAAGTAGATCAGACTCATAGTGATTCTCCTGTTTTCAGCTTCCCAAGTGCTGGGATTACAGGTGTGCACCACCACGCCCGGTCTCCATTGCTGTCTCAGCACACACTGGGTTTGGGGCCCAGCCTGGCACTTGGGGTTGGTGGTGGTGGTGGTGGTGTTGAACCCTGGCTGCTGCGCTTTGCCTAAGCAGGCGCTTTAGTCCGCTGAGCTATCAGGTCAGCATTGAACCACATATCTTTACCCTAAATCAGATATCTTCTCTTTTTTCTAAGTCCTTGGCTGCTCTCTTTTTATACCTTTGCCATTGCCCTAGACTTTTTATGACAGTTGGTACAGCTCCACTTTCAATAAGTATTTTGTTTTCCTGGAGACCTGGATTCCACTATAGATTAAATGAAGGATCAAGAAGTTCTTGGTTGAAGATTGATAAAAGGAAAGGAGGGGCCAGGGAAATAGCACAGCTGCATAAGTGCCTGCCTGGCAAGCACAAGGTCCTGAGTACAATCCCTGGTACCGGGGGGAAAAAAAAAAAAAAAGGAAAGGAATATACAATGCATTTTTGTTTATTTATTTTGTATTTTAGGGAATGGATCTATAAGGTGTTCAGGGTCTCACTACTACTAGATCAGACTCAGAGTGATCCACCTGTTTTCAGCCTCTCAAGAGCTGGGATTACAAACACATGCCACCATGCCCAGTCTCAATTGCCATCTCAGCATGCTCTGGGGGCGGGGCTGGCATAGCAGGCCTGTGGATTGAACCCCGGTCCCTGTGCCTGCTTACAGGTTCTTTAATCTGCTAAGCTGTTTGGCTGGCCCTGCAATGCATTTTTAAACAGTATCTAGAAACACAGAAAATCCCTGGTGTTGTGACTTTTTTCAGTCTATAAAACATTTGGTTCCAAAGGGAGGTATGAGGGAGTTTCTGTGAGGTCCACTCAGCTTGACTTCTTCTCCTGTTTTCCCCAGGCTACCCCTTCAACGATGTATGTCAGTGGTTCATTGACAGAGCTGACCTCATCTTTGTTGTCTTTGACCCGACCAAGCTGGATGTGGGTCTGGAACTGGAGATGCTCTTCCGCCAACTGAAGGGACGTGAGTCCCAGATAAGGATCATTCTGAACAAGGCTGACAATCTGGCCACACAAATGCTCATGCGAGTGTATGGAGCCCTCTTCTGGAGCTTAGCCCCTCTCATCAATGTCACAGAGCCCCCAAGGGTTTACGTCAGTTCCTTCTGGCCACAAGAGTATAAGCCTGACACCCACCGGGAACTGTTCCTCAAAGAAGAGATCTCTCTCTTGGAAGACCTGAACCAGGTGATTGAGAACAGATTAGAAAATAAGATTGCCTTCATCCGCCAGCATGCCATCCGGGTCCGCATTCATGCCCTGTTGGTTGACCGCTATCTGCAGACTTACAAAGACAAAATGACCTTCTTTAGTGATGGTGAACTGGTATTTAAGGACATTGTGGAAGATCCTGATAAATTCTACATCTTCAAGACCATTCTGGCAAAGACCAATGTCAGCAAGTTTGACCTTCCCAACCGTGAGGCTTACAAGGACTTTTTTGGCATCAACCCCATTTCCAATTTCAAACTCCTTTCTCAGCAGTGCTCCTACATGGGAGGGTGCTTTCTGGAGAAGATTGAGCGGGCTATAACCCAGGAGCTCCCCGGCCTCCTGGGTAGCCTTGGGCTTGGGAAGAATCCAGGTGCTCTCAACTGTGACAAAACAGGGTGTGGTGAAACCCCAAAGAATCGCTACAGGAAGCACTAGATTGTGTGTAGCCATTCTTGGGTCTTCATTGGTGAATGAGCTTGTGTCCTAACTGTGTAAGAAGTCCTGGTTTAACCCTTTGAGCCACACAGGTGAAATGAGTAAGCTTTGGAGACTTGGGAGTCTGTTGAGGCTGGTAGTGGCAGAAGGTGCATGGGCCTAGGGAGAAGAGTGGAAACTGTGAATCATAGTTTGCTGCAGTCAGGGAACCTGATTGAGATAAGTCAGGCTCCACTTGCTTTTCCTGGGAACTGTCTTAGAGGGACAGAGAGCAGCTAAATTCTAGTGTATACTAAATTAATGAGGATTAAGCTAAATGCAGCTGAAATTCCTTTTAATCCTGTATGCTGGATGGATAATGAAGCCTGAGTTATATAGAGTTGTCAGGTCTCTGCTGGCTACTTCCATATAGTCTTCTGTTTGTTCTCCAGCCTTCCTTTTCTCCCTCCCAGGTTTGGGTTGACTTTCACCAATGGGAAATCTCTCAGGTCTGAATCTACCTGGGTTTTGAGCCTGTCCCAGAGTCCTCTTCCCTATTCCTTCAGGGTTTGGGGCAGTGGGTAGGATACCAGAACACTAAGAGAGAACCAAAGTTCCCACTTTAGGATGAAGATCTGTCTCCCTCAGCACCATTTCTTTGATGTCTTGCCTAGGGAGCTCAGAGCCATCCTTGGCCCAATGAGTGGGGACTATATTCAGGTAATTCCCCTCTTAGAAATGACATAAGTGAGGGTACCGAAAGGGCTCAGGGGGTTAATTGGTTTGCAGTGTGTCTTTGTCTATTGCATGTTTTGGAAAACTCAGATCCCAAAGGCACTGGGTTTTAGAGTGGTCATTGGAGACCCTGATTCTTGTCCTTAGGGACTTCTCTGGGCAGCCAGCCTCTCCCAAGTTTAGGAGGAGGCTGTTTCCACAAGTGCTTTATGGTAGCACTTGGCAGAGGAGCTGTTCCTTCTGGTTCCTGTTACTATGGCTTTTCTTTTCCATTCTTCTCCATTCCCTGATGCACTAATACTTAAAACTAGGAAAACTTTCCTAGAATCTGAATTAGTACCAGCCACTCAGCCCTGGTGACAACCAAGCCTTAAAGTTCAGCTTCTTTGCACCTGTTGTGGATAGTCACTGAATGCACCACAGGATGTCATAGCCTTAAATGATAATGTATGTATATCCATGGCCACATTGTTCAGGAGAAGTTAGGGAGGTGAGATACCCAAAGGCATGGAAAAAACATTCACATCAAGAATCCTGCAAGGCTGGTGGGCACTGTAGGAGTGCACACACCAGCCCAGGGCTGACTCCATGGGCTCCTTTCCGCACAACCAGTCTCCCTCTTAGGGAGAAAAAACCTTCTGGAGGGCCTTAACTACAAGGTATGGGTTGGATCCAGCAGCACCAGGAAGTCACCTGTGCCAGAAGGAAAATGCATAGAAAGGTTGTACAAGAGGTCTTCTGAACAGTAGGCAGTGTAAGTGGATTGGTGATCAGATGGGGTCCTCATAGAGAACTGCAGTTTAGGAGTTCATGTTTCTCAGAATTCTTAGCAGTCTAGTCCCTACTGCAAGAGGCTTTGCAAATGACCTTCCACAAAGCCTCCCCTGACCAGAACCTCTCACAAGAGAAACAAAGTCTCCAAAACCATCAGGATATTCTTTCCAAGGAGCAAGTCAACTGAAAAAGAAAAGCTAGTTTTATAAGGGGTGTCCACAGAACCTGGTAGCTGGGGCAGAGAAGCCACCACAATCTGTCTTGGACTTTTGTTCTCATTAAAACAAGTAACCAACCCCCCTGCCTCATCTATTACTTTGCCCTCTTGGGGGACTGTCCCTTTTGCCTTTGAATGCTGTTGCCCATCTGCTGCTTTTTGTGTATGTTTTTTCTCAGCGCAGTCAGGGAAATAAAAAATGCAGAACTGTATAGGCCTTGTCATAGCTGTCAGTGTCACCATGGCTTTGGGGGAAATGGGTGGAACAAGTCTAATAAACTCATGAAATATTTGTACTTTGAGGGCTCTACCTTATTAGTATATTCCCTCTTTGGAGACTTCTCTCTTCTTTCTTTTCCTGTTCTTCCCTCTCTCTCCATCTCATTCCTCTTCCTATGCTTTGTTTTGACTTTCCTCTATTGCCCACAGCCTTGTTGCTCAGTCAGCACAGGTTCTAAGTACCTGTTCTTTGCCCAGGTTTGTAGAGATTTATTACAAGGAGGGTTATTTTTGGGGAAAAGGAAATTGTGGGAAACTTAGAATAGATTCCCCAAAGTGAGTGTCTATATTTATGCCAAAATAGTGGCTGACCCTTTCCAGTATTCTTTCAATTCTGATTTCATCAGGGAGAGTATTTCAATAAAGTTCCAATCTCTCTTTAATATCTTGTCCTTCCTGATTGTCTCCAGCAAAGGGGAATCTCTTTTCTGTGGTATCTAATACAGTGTGCTCATTTTCACGTTTCTTAGAGATAGGCTGGAGATTTATAAATGGCTTGCCCTTGTTTTGGATGCTTTCTTTCTTTCTTTCTTTTGGATGCTTTCTGATATCTTATTTTGGTAACTTCTTTCAGTTTCTAGCCTTCCTGGTGATTTGACAATGATTTACTCCCCAGATGACCATAAGCCAAGATCTACTGTTGTGAAATATGAAACTTAACTGAATACTCTCCTCAGCAACTCAAATCATCATTCTCTCTGACATCCAGGGAAGCAACCCTTTGAGCAAGGCCACATGAAATCTATTCCTCATAGAGGTGGCTCAAGCAGTTATACAATTTGGCCTACTCTCTCCATCATGCACTGGCCCCATGATCCCCCAGACCCATGTCTACCAAAATGGTAAGGATGAGTGCCTTCCTCATCTGCTCCACAAGACTGTTGCCTCCTCCTCCTATCTATAGAGAAACCTGAAAGCACTGTTGACTCCCTGAGCCAGTATCTTTCCATTAGATTTTACTGTTTTTTGGTGTTCTGGTTAGAACAAGGGTTCTTTAATTCTGAGTTTTTTCCTCTAGGGTTTGCCAAGAAGTTTCACACTCTTGCTTGAAAACTGGGAATGAAAGGGAAAGAACTGGGCCCTGTGAGGAGGTGGGAGGTTAGAGATAGGCCAAAAAGGAAACCAGGGCCTAGAAACCCAGACTACCACTTATGCAGTTTGCCAGAGAGGAGGCAAAGTTCCATGGCTATGGCTGACATCTGTGAGGGTTTTTTTCTTTGGTTTTTTTTTTTTTTGGTTGAGCTGATTTTAGGGTTGGTTGTGTGGGCTCATGCTCTCCCCTGATGCTATGCTGATCAGGGGGATTCTGTAGCCTACAGACCTTGGGCAACTGAGCAGTCTATCTGCTAAGTCTACTCCTGCTCACCAACTCTACCTTGATTTCTTTTCCCACCCATTCTGGGAGAAATACATAGCTTTTCCCTTG
Source organism: Myocastor coypus (assembly GCA_004027025.1). NCBI lineage: Eukaryota > Metazoa > Chordata > Mammalia > Rodentia > Myocastoridae > Myocastor > Myocastor coypus. Next base: position 31,372 of record PVJA010013372.1, read on the forward strand.
AAAGAGAGAAGGCAGGCAAACAATGTCAGATCCTGCCTCAAAATTGTGCTGTTTCACAGGCTTCATACCTTATTACTTTTAGGTGAAGTCTGCCATTGTAGTGATAAATAGCAAAATCTGAGAGCATTGCAAACATAGAAAGCTTATGTTAGGAATATGAATGAAAAATGTCTTGAAAGGCACATTATATGTAAGTTGAACATTATATGTGATGAGATGTGTGCAAAAACACTACAGTGAAGGAAGGCTATGTATGTGGGGAAATAGATGTGGGTCAGATTTGTAGCTAAATGATGCTCAAGCACCCAGTACAGTGCATGACACACATGTGTATTGTTGGAATAGACGAATGGGCTCTGGGGAAGTAAAGATTGTGACTGTGTGTTTTGTGTTGTGTGCAAATGATCCCAGACACAGATATACATCTGGGATGGATAAATGAGGGAGTAATTGCATGGAGTATGTAAAGTGGATCACAGATTATTGGAGTGTGTACATGGGCAGATGTGTGTATGTGGCATGGATCTTGCTTGGCCAACACAAGGATCAGTCATGGGAACACAAGCTGCCAGTCACTGGTTTTGCAAATGCGTTTTACCTCAGTTAACTGAAATGAAAGGGCCTTGGAAAATATATGAATACTGGTGGCACTTCATGCCAATTCCACCTTCTGTGACATTGATATTAGGTACAAGCTTGCTCCAGCCCAAGGAAATCTTATTTCTCCTCCTAAGACCATTAAGGCAATAAAGAAGAGACACTCATGTCTTAGTCACTTTTCTTGTTCCTGGGACCTACAACTCAGCACCCACAATTCAAAGGAGAGATTTATTTGGGTTCATGTTTTCAGAGGTTTCAGTCCACAGCTGGCTGGCGCCATGGCAGTAACAGCCTGGTGGAAGACTGCAGTGCAGGAAGGCTGCTCGCATCGTGGTGGCCAGGAAACAGAGATGGAAGCACTCTGCCTGTTCATACCCCAGGGACCTACATCTTCCAACCAGACCCCAGCTCCTAAGCAAATTAGGAAAGCTATAGTATAGCCATAATCCAGTCACCTTCCAAACACATGAGGCTTTGTGGGCCATTTTAGACCTAAACCATACCAATTAGAAAAATAAAATAAAGACATGAGTGTCTGTAAGAAGGGTGTATTTGAAAGCTTGAGCCAATGTGTGTGTGTGTGTAGTATTGGAGACTGAACTGAGACTGAAACAGTCTCACAAAGCTGCTAAATTTCATAGGCTGGGTTCAGACATGTGATCCTCCTGCTTCAGTCTCTACCAGAGTGCTGGGATTACACATGTGTGCCACCACACTCCGCTGCCAACTTCTTATGCTCAGGATAAACTACCATGGATAAAGGAGCATTTCCTGCTTCTCTTTGCATAGTGGGACATATTCTTCATCTCACTTATGTCTGTAGGCAAGGGAACCAACTTCTGCAGCATCTTCTTTGTGCTAGGAACTGTGCTTTACACCTATGGGCATTATCCTGCTTATGATTCACAATGATGCACTAATCATAAGAGTTTTGCACTGGCACTATGCTGAGTATTTTATGTGCATTTCACTGAATATTCACATGAACACCAGCATAATTAAGAGCATAGATCTACATTTGGACTGTACAGGATCAGTCCTAGGCTTCCTACTTGCTACAGAGTGGCCTTATGCAAAAGACTGAACTGTTTCAGTTTCCTCACTCAAAATGGAGATACTGATAATCTCTCTTTCATGGTGTAGTGGTGGTTAAATGACTGGAGACATGGAATGAGCTAGAAATAGTACACAGCCCACAGAATGTAGTCAGTGGCAGTTGTTATTACCATTATTACTCATCTTAGACTGGGCATGGTGGTGGACACCTGTACTCCCAGTGACTGGGGAGCTTTAAACAGGAGGATCACTGTGAGTCTGTCTGTGTAATGAGACTCTGTACACCCTATACTAAATACATTTTTTTAAAAAGACCTCATACCATTATTACTCATTTTATGAATGAAACTGATGGCCAAAGTGGTTTAAAGGATGGTACACAGCAGTGAAGGTCCAGGATTCTATAATTCCTTGACTTTCCTTGTGCGTCATGTTAGGCTACTTACTCACCCCAGGCTTCCTCACAAGCTGGCAAAGATCCACAACTGACTTGATTTTTAAAATGGTCAATCAGCACCCAGAAACTTGTTAGTAACAAAATTTAAAACTTAAAATTTCATTAGAAACTTTACTAGTGATTATTTTTGAACAGATACTTAAAATAATCTTCATTTCATTTTACATTTGACCTTTTTAATTATCTTCTAAAGTAGATGGGGGCTGGTATATTTATTGTCCCTAAATCAAATTGGATATGAGGAAACTTTTAGAGATGTCTGGAGAATTCTCCCTGAGTTTACCTGGCTAATACGTAACAAACCAAACCAAAAGGCCAATTTTTTACTCATCCAATATTGATTCTACTATATATTATCACATTGATTTGTGTTAATCTGGAAGTCTAAACAACATTGTATACAATGTATTTTTCTCACACACTAAGAAGTGATTATATATTTGTGTAGTTCCATTTTCTCCAAATATCTGTATTTATCCCACAATTTCAAGAGATTTCAGACTTTTGCATATTTATTAAGGCATAGTTTCGGTCCTCGAGGGAAGTAAGTAATTATTTAGTAAGGGATTCAAGGCACAAGATGGGGAATTATCAGGGAAACCCAAAGAAATAAAGTGACATTTCCCAAGTCATGAATTGGAATTGGAATACATGGTCTGGAACAGGATTTTCTTTTTCCTTTTGTTTTTGGTGTTAGTGGGTATTGAACCCCAGGTCTTGCACATACCAGATAAGCACTCTACGACTGAGCTACATCTTCAGCCCTCTTTTTTTGGGGGGGTGGGGGGAGGAATGTGTGTCTCACTAGGTTGCTCAAATTGGTCTTGAACTGGACTCAAGTGCTCCTTCTGTTTCAGCCTTCCCAGTGTGGAGAAAACATGTCCATTCTTTTCTTATTTGAAAAGGACCATCATATATATTGTTAACTTTAAGTTACCTCTTTTTAGAAGACTCCACTTAGTAACATCAAGATTCCTCAGTGGATACTAGAAAGGGCTGTCTAATTTGGGGAGGGAATGGAATTTTAGCAAGCTCTGAGGTAAGGGCAGGTATATCAGGTCAGAGATTAGGGCGGTAGATCTTGCAGGGAGGATGTTAAGAATTGACAGACACTCAGGTATGTCTCTGTGAGTGAAGGTGATTAGGTGCTAAGAGAATAATAAAGGTGAGATGAGTTAGGGAAAAGTGGGCCTTAAATGAAGGCTCAGGGAGTTTGAGTTTGAGGAACTGCAAGTTCCTAAACAGAGGAAGTCATGAAGAAGGATGGAGATCCAGTGTTGCACTAGGGCCGACCTTGGAGGCCAGAGCTTGGCACCCAGGAGTTTGTTGCCTGTCCTTGGGCACGCTGGGTGGAAGTCACTGGAATCCCTGTCTTCCCCTGACTGTCCCACTCCTAATAGATGGAGCCACAAAAAATTCCCAAGCTTCCCCATCAGCTCAGCCTTGCCTGGGAGACCCCCTATTGGGCCCCGGATTCTTAGTGACCTAAACAGACCTAATCTCTGGATCCCTGCGACATTTTAGGTCATTTCATCCCGTGGAGCCAATTAATGTAACAGGTGATACTGTACTGCCTGCCCCTTAGGCTCTAAGCTTAGGCCTAAGCTACTCGGCAGCCTTCCCACATGCCCCTTCTGCACGGGAGTGCCAGCCTGTGTGGGGACAGGTCAGGAGGAAGACACACAGCCGGATAGATCTCTGGGGTTGATGGTCCCATCAAATTTGGGCAACCCCCGCTCCGCCCCCATAGTCTTCACGGTGGCTAGGTTCAGTCGCCCTTTCCTCGTCCAAGGGAAAAAAAAAAAAAACAAAAAACGTGGTGGCTGCGGCGGCTTCATCCTTCTACAGTGTATCTTCTTTCCTAAATAAGCAAAATCAAGCTCGCGGCACGGCAGTTCTGGACTGAGGTCCTAAAGACAGGGGTCTGTGAAGGGGTCTGTGAAGCACAGTTTTTTATGCGCAAATAGTCTCATTGGGAAGCTCGTCACCAGACCCCCGGACTGAGAAGGTCCTCGTAGTTACCTAGTAGTCACACATCCCGTGATCCGCCACTAGTAGGCGCAGGGCAAATTAGCTGCGGAGCTTCGCCAGTAGCGTGCAAGGACTGAACATCAGAGTGGTCTCTGCGCATGCGTGCAAGAGACGCGCTAGACCCCTCCCACTTTCCCCGCCCCCAGACTGCTCACGGTCCGAGTTGCGCAAGCGCGGCTGCGGCTCTTCCTGGATTCTACCCGGGGCGGTTCCTCTCGCGGGCGTTGCGTCAACGTGGGGCAGGACCGGGAGGTCCAGAGTCTCCTCACCCCCGCCTCGCATCCGACCTGGTCCCGGGGTCCCGATTTGGATGTCCTTTGCAAGCCTCAGCCTCCTCAGGCCTTCGCTGACAAGCAGGAAGGTGTCGAGGTGGCAAGCCGAGGGTCAGGCAGGAACGACGAGACTGCCCCAAAGGCCAGTATTGGCACGCGTTGTGCTCTCTTAAGAGCCCTGCTGTGGGGTGGTCGACATAGAAGTCCTGACAGGATCTCGAAAGCTCTAATTTAGGTCCCACAAAGGTCTTCAACTTGCTGAGGGTGACCTACTGTGGAAAGAATATCAAAGACAAATTGGTGATGAAAGTTCTTAGAGCATTGTTTTCACCTGAGGCCAACTCCCAGGTAAAACAGGAAATAAGAATTTTCAGATGACCAGTCAAGATTGGAATTCAAACTGTTGATCAGAGGGCCTTGCCCAACCCTGCCCACTTTCTGCTATTTGGAGTAGGGAGGGACACTGCTGGGTGAGGCAGATGAAAACTCCAACCATGGGGAGACAGATAGATAGTATTCCTGTTGGACTGATGCCCTCTGGCTACTGGGATTCCCTGAATCAGCAAGGAGTTATTCCCTTATGTGCATCACTGTTACGGGTTTAGCTTCACAGAACACTCAGCTGGGAGTTGTAGCATAAAAGAGCTGTAAGTCCAACTCATTCGTATTACAGGCCAGGTAAGAGGCCTAGAAAAGGAAAGACTGACAAGGGTCACAAGTGAACTAGTGGTAGAAATGAGACTTAAATTCAGGCCGTTTGATTCCCAGATCTGTTCTCATTCTCTACTTTGTATATTAGGATCTACCAAGAAACATGGTACATTTAAATTGGCTGTTTTGAAACTGTGTAGGGAAACAAATGTGGTTAGTGGAATATTCTGATGCCAGAAGTGGGATCTTACTGCCTCTACTTCTGGAGGCAGAGAACAGCCATTTTACTGTAATTGGGACTTAGGGTCAAGGAATTCAGGAAGGAAGTTGTGGGAATAAAAATTTTTGTTCTTGCTTTTTTCTTTCCCCGATGGCCTATTAGGACTTCCTATGGACCAATCTGAACTGGATGTCAGGACAAGGGAATCTTGATGTAGTCCAGACAGGACAGTTCTAGGGCACAGCACAGGGTGGAAAAGAAGGAAGATCATACCCAGAGGGACAAAGCAAGATCCCACCATAAAATGCAATCTTACTTCTAATGGTTTATATTTAAATTATAGTTTACTTTTTTTTTATGATACCAGGAATTGAACTCAGGACCCTATGCTTGCAGGCAGGTGCTGTACCACTGAGCTAAATCCCCAGCCCCGGTTTACATTTCTTAAGCATTTACTCTGTGCCAAGCATATTTATGATTTCACTCCATCTTTTTATACACTTAGTTTTCTCCATTAGATAGACTGATAAGTGGACCAAATTGAAAGATTGAGATATGAATAACTAAGCTGACACATGCGTCTCCAAAGTCCTGTATTATATATAATAGTTTGTTCATATTTGTGGAAGGTAAATGAGGAATAAACATAGGGTTAGATGGTAAATCTCACTGAAGAACCTTCTGTGCCAATTCTCTATGGAATTTATAGAGTCAGTTTCAATGCCTGGAGGTTTTCTGTAGAACTGAGTTCCATGCTGTTGGCCTCTTTACTGATGATTTATAATGGGCCAATCCCCCCACCCCCACCAGGTAGCAAAATCAGGACTTTGCACTTGCCTGGCAGGCACTTATGTTGTTGAGCCGTCTCCCTGGCCCTACCCCAGTTTCCAGTTTCTTTAGGTTGAAAGAGCAGGTCTGCTGCCCTGTGGGGGCGAGATGAGGCTGAAATTGAGACTGGGTGTGGTGGTGGGTGCCTGTAATCCCACTCTTGGGAGGCTGTAAACAGGACCCTAAAATACAAAAAGCAAGTGTGGAAATATGAAAAACATATCTTGGGCATCTGCTTGGCTTTCCTATGGAGGACAGCATTTTGGAATTAAAAATCAATTCATTCTTTTACACTCAAGCTATCTTTATCCACCCCCTGTTTTTTTTTTTTTTTTTTTTTTCTATTTTTTTTAACCACCTGATTTCTGATACTCCCACAATCTGGGCAGGTGCCCAGGTTGCTGCCACTTGTCCCTGCTTAACTCCTACTCACTGTTCTACCTCCGAACTCAGTTCTGATGATTGCATTGCGATGCTGCTACTAGAACACAGCATTCTTCGGAGTGGAACCAACAACCAGTTTGGTGGGGAGAATTTTACCAGGACCCCTAAAGTAGGCTGCTATGGAGCAGCTTAAAATCTTTGGGCTCTTTTTCCTATGCTTACTTCCCCCCTATTATCTCTTCTCTTCAGAGTCCTTTTTTGCTGACTTTTTCCTTTCTAGATAGCACAAAAAAATCTTTTGACTTATTCCTATTCCAAGCCCCTCATGGAAAATGAGCTGAATGTATATTTCATATTTCATGTACTGTATGCCTCACACTGCTAGATTCTTCTAGGCAGTTCATTTAATTTTGTAGCAGTCTATTGGGTTGCAAGTAGAGATCTTGGAGGTGAAAGAACTAAAACTTCAGTTAGGGAACTTGTCCAGGATCACATGAACCTTGGGTTGAACTAGCATTTGAACTCTGGTCTAATCCCAAATTTCAACCTGATACACACTTGCTCGAATAAACACTACTGCTATAGTGTTCAGGTTTTGTAGTTTTGTTATCTGAAAGCCTTTTCTTTCTGCTATTGTTTGTGTCCCTGTATCTTGGGCATGTTAAATGTACTATTTCAGCCTGCCCTGTGGGTTTCCACACATGCATCTGTTGATCGCTTGATCCCATCCATAGTTTGTGTTTCTTCCTATAGTCCTTCACTGTAGTGTGTCTTCCATCTGGAAGTTATTTCATCTATTTCTGACTGTAATCCAGCCCATTCTCCAAAGCACAGTCCATATGCCACTTCCTCCATGATGTTCTTCTACTCTGCCTTCAGATCCCCAAACTTACTTTATAGAGCTTCTCTATAGAATTTATTACATTATTCTTTGTGCCAAGTATGCCACTCAGTTTTCTTTCACTGTCCTGGATCAAGTGTGAAAGGAGAGATGAGATACTGGGGACAAAATATACCCTTCAAGAGCGTGCTAGCTATCTACTTCTTCCAACAGTGCTCCATATCCAAACTTTGCATTGCCTCTCTATAGACCATTAAGGTATGAATGCACCAATGGGTTTATCCACTGAGCAAAGAGCTTTAATGACCTAAATGCACCAGTGCTGAGCACTGATGCACTGGGAACTATGCTCTTACCACACAAGCTTTTGGGGGATGTTTCAGATAGAAACTGTGATATATAGTAGTTTGAATATGTAACTTATTGTCTTTGTTTATGGGGGGTAGATGAGTAAGGATTATGTATTTGTTTTGTTTTGTTTTTCAGGACCGGGGTTTGAACTCACGACCTTGCAATTGCCAGGCAGGCATTTGTGCCACAGAGCTATCTCCCTGGCCCCCTGGATTATGTATTTGGATCTGTGTATTTCTTTTATTTTTCTGGGTGGCTCAGCCTGCTCTGAGGGTGGGGCTGGTGTGGCATGTGGTGCCAGGGCTTGAATTAAGGTACGCTGTGTCTGCCTAAGCTTGCCTAAGCAGGTGCTTTAGACCAGACTGTTGAGCTATCTCACTAGCCCTTTGTTTTGTTTTGAGACAGGGTCTTACTATGTAGCTTAGGCTGGCCTTGAGCTCACTTTGTAGCCTGGGCTGGTCTCAAACTCACAGCATAGATTTGTTTTACTTTTTTAATCAATTTAGCACAGAGTCTATGGGGTTTCACTATGTAGATCGGACTCATAATGATTTTCCTATTTTCAACCACCCAAGTGCTGGGATTACAGGTGCATACTACCATGCTCTATGTGAATCAACCTCTCAGTGCTCCCCAGGGGCAGGGCCGGCATGGCACACTGGGGACCAAACCCTGGCCCTGTGCTCTGCCAAAGCAGGCACTTTAGTCCACTGAGCTATCTGGCTGGCCCAAGGATCTGTGTATTGGACTTTCCAAGGGCAGATCCAAGGACTGTATTTGGATCTCTCCTATTCCTGATGGAGCACCTTACGTATTACTGTAAGCTATAGTAAATAAAGGCATCAGCAGGAGCTCTATGGTGAAAAGAGTTGCAAACTGAAAGTTTTCTTATTAACTTTATGTGGTGATTTTAACAAGATTTAACTGTAAAATAAATATTTTGGTTTAATCTGGGATGGTGGTAGTGTAGCCAGAAAGGAAAAGTTCCTTATATTTTTCTTGAGAGGTTTAAGGTTAAGGAACTGAAGAAAGGCCAATGTGGACAGGCTGTGGAGAGCAGACTGCTTTGATAGGAGGCCCTGAGGGCATACGTATTTCTCCTTCTAGATGAGGCCTGTGATAGTTAACTGTTGGGTCAACTTGAATAAGAAACACCCAGCTGATTGGATTAACACGGCTCTGAGTGTGGCTGACTGAATTTGCTGAAGATGAAAACCTATCCTGGGTGTGAGTGGCATCAACCAATGGGCTTATAGCCTACGTGGAAAACGAAAAGAAGAAAGTCTCAGTTTTGCCTCTTTGAAGGATCTTGAGTGTTTGCCTTTGTTGTGAATGCGTGTCTTGTGCCTTCCAGTGCACTCTTCAGTCTTCTAGCACTGACCTTCAGTCCTGGTAGAGACATAGGGCTCATATAGGAATCTCCAATGAGCTTACAAGCAGAGTCTGGGAATGGATCTTAAAGCATGTGGGATAATGGTGACAAAAGCATACACCTGGATGAAGCTGAGTTTGTTGATATTGGCCCATTAAGTACAGATTTCTGAACTTAATGTTGAAGCTTGTGGAGTGAAAAAAGGTGTAAAGAACTGAGGAGATAGCTCTGTGGCCTAAGTGCCTTCCTAGCAAGCACAAGGACCTGAGTTTGATTCCCAGTACCACATGCCATGCTGACACCAGAACCCTGGGGATGTGGTGCTGGCTGATGAGACTGGGTGTGGTAATGTAAACACCTGTAATCCCAATGTGCTGAGGAGGTTGTAATAGGAGGATCACTATGAGTCTGAACTGCATAGTGAGACCCTGTATCAAATAAATAAACTTTTTGTTTCTTTTTTTTTTTTTTTAAAGGTGTTAGTTCATTTGGTTACTTGGCAGAAGTATGGATCAAAAAGATGTCTTACTGTAAATAAGTTGGAGGTGCCTGATAGTTCTTGGTTTACTGTTGATGAGGAGCCTCAAAGACTCAGGGAATCATGGTTCTTGAGCCAGTTTCCAGATTTGACCATTTATAGACCCAAAACCCCTTGAATGAAGTGGTAGCCAACTTCCTTGTAAAAAAAAAACAAACAAACAAACAAACAAAAAACCACTGATGAATCACCAAAAATTTATTCTGTCAGTCTTTCTCCCATCCTTCCCGCAAAGTTAACTAAAACCTTTTACCAGGGTAACTATTCCCGGCTAGGTATAGAGGGAAGGGAAACAATCAGACATTTCAAGGACTATGGGACACTGGTTCTGAACTAATGTTGATTCTAGAGGATCCAAACCATCACTGTAGCTCTGAGGTAAGAGTAGGAGGCTGTCGAGGTCAGATGAGTAATAGGGTTTTGGCAAAGGTCTAATTCACAGTAGGTCTATGTTATAGACCCCTCAAAGCCTCATGTGGTCATAGGCAGGTTGTTTTTAAAGGTGGCTCAATCTAGATGGTGATGTGGGGATGAAGGGTGTGTGATTACTAAGTCAGTCCACTGGTTGGTTTGGCATTGCCCTAATCCTGGTGGCCTAGACAGAGTATAAGGGAAGAAAAAAGGTGTTATGATCTCTTGCTTATTTTAGTACCTTCTGCTCAGGAACCATTTATCCTCTCTGATGCCCATTTGTCATGTCATGCTGTGTTGGAACCAGTCAATTATGGACTGAGATCTCTACAAACTGTGAGCTAAATAAACCTTGCCTTTTTAAATTTTAGATGTCAGGTATTTTGTCTCAGCAATGAGAAAAAGTAACTGAGATAGTGTAGTCTAGTGCTTCTCAACCTTTCTACTGCTGTGACCCTGCAATACAGTTCCTCAAGTTGTGATGACCCCAAACCAAAAAATAATTTTGGTGGCTACTTCAAAACTGTAATTTTGCTACAGTTATGATTCAGAATGTAAATACCTGATATGCATTATGTATTCTCATTGCTACAAATCAAACATAATTTAAACATAGTGATTAGTCACAAAAACAATATTTAATTATATGTTGAGAAATATTTATTACTAATTCCAATAAATAACATTTCACCATGACATAGCATGGGTTTAAATATATATTTTCCAATGGCTTTAGGCGACCCCTGTGTTTTGGTCGTTCAACCCCTGCCAGGGTCTCGACCCACAGGTTGAGAACCTCTGGTCTAGTAGTTCCCCAGATCCATCCTGTAATTATTTACCTTGTTCCAGAATGCATAATTAAAATTGATATTTTTAATACTTGGTAGAATCATCACATTGATTCCCTAACCTATACTGTGAGAACTATTATGGTTAGAAAGGCCAAATGGTATTCATTAGAGTTGCGATTATCTGGTAAAGTAGTAAACCAAAAACAGTATCACACTTGTGGAGGGATTATAGAGATTAGTGCCACAATCAAGGACTTGAAAGATATAGGGATGGTGATTCCTACCACATACCCATTAAATTTTCCTGTTTGGCCTCTGTGGAAGACGGATGGGTCTTCGAGAATGATGATAGATTACCATAAACTGAGTCAAGTGGTGATTCCAATTCCAGTTGCTATACTGGGTGTAGTTTCCTTGAGTAAATTAACACATATCCTGGTACTTGGTAAGTAGCTGTTGATTTGGTAAATGTCTTCTCCATACCTACCCATAAGGCCCATCAGAAATAATATTTTTCTGGTGGGCAGGCCAGCAATATACCTTCACAGGTCTACCTTGGGTTATATTAACTCTGCACACATGTGTCACAGCTTAGTTTGCAGGGATCTTCTCACTTTTCTCTCTCACAAGGAATTACACTGGCCCATTCTATTGATGATACACTGATTGGACCAAATGAACAGTATATAGCAACTACTCTGAACTTTTTAGTAAAACATTTGCAAACCAGGGGGTGGGAAATAAATCCAACTAAAATTCTAAGTCTTTTTACCTCAGTGAAATTCTGAGAGTCCAGTGGTACGGGGCATATAGAGCTATCCCTTCTAAGGTAAAAGCTAAGATGGATCTTGCTTACTCCACAACCAAAAAAGAGGCATGGTACCTAATTGATCCTATTTGAATTTTAGAGGCAACACATTCTTTATTTAGGTACTTTACTCTGGCCCATTTACTGTGCAACTTGAAAAGTTGCTAGTTTTGAGTGGGTCTCAGTATAAGAGAAGCCTCTGAAACAGATCCAGGGTGCTGTGTAGGCTTCTCTGCCACTAGGGCCATATGATCCAGCATATCAATGATACTTGAGGTTTTAGTGGCAGATAGAGATGCTATCTAGAGTCTCTGGCAGGTAAATTTCAGCAGAGGTCTTTAGGATTTTATAGTAAGGCTCTTCCATCATGTGAAGACTATTATATTCTTTGAAAAACAGCTCCTGGCCTTCTACTGGACCTTTGTGGAAACTGAATGCTTGACCATGGGATATCTGTTTTATGGCTGTTATTTTTTGTTTCATTTGATAATTTTCAGTTAGGGTCCCAATATGCAGTTTAGGCTGTCCTTTAGCTTGTGTTGTAGCCCAACCTGGTCTCATACTTGCAACCATCCACCTGCCTCAGCCTTTTGAGTGCTGGGATTACAGGTGTGTGCCACCATACCTGGCTGATTATGGGATATCTGGTTACCATACAGCCTGAGCTGCCCATCATGAACTAGGTATTATTTGATTCACCAAGCCATAAAATCGCACATGCAAGCTACAGTCTGTCATTAAATGAAAGATGTACATGCTATTAAGCCAGAGAAGGTCCAGAGGATAAAAGTAAGTTGTACAAAAAAAGTTGTTCAAATGCCTGTGGTTCCTACTCCTGCTATATTGCTTTCAATCTCCCAGCATACACCTATGACTTCCTGGGATATACCATTTGATTAGTTGTCAGAGGAAGAAAAAGCTAGGGTTTGGCTTATGGATAGTTCTGCACATTAGACAAGTACCATCTGCAAGTGGACAGCTGCAACATTAAAACCCCTTTCTAGAATGTCCCCAAAGAATAGTAGTGATGGGAAATATTCACAGTGGGCAGAACACCTGGTAGTACATTTTGCTTGGAAGAAAAAAAATGGTCATGTGTGAGATTGTATAGTGATTATTGGACTATAGCCAATGGTGTGGCTGGATGGTCAGGAACTTGGAAGGAACATAGCTGGAAAATTGGCGATGAAGATATTTGGAGAATTGGTATGTTGAGGAAAGAGCTCTCCATATGGGCAAAAAAGTAAAGATATTTGTATCCTATATAAATGCTCACCAAAAAGTGACCTCAGCAGAAGAGGTCTTCAGTATAGGATAACCCATTCTGTAGATAGTAATTGACCTCTTCCTTCTGCCACCCCTGTCATTGCCTAATGGGCTTATGAACACAGAGGCCATGTGAGAGGGATGGAGGTTATGCAAGCACTCAGCAATATGGACTTCCACTCACCAAGGTTGATCTGGCTAAAGCCACTGCCTAATGCCAAATACACTGACAGCAGAAACCACCTGTGAATCTCTGATATAGCACCATTCATCAGGGGATCAGCCTATGACTTGTGGTAGTTGATTATACTGAGCCACTTCCACTATGGAAAGGACAGTACTTTATCCTTAATGGCATGTACACTTATTCTAGGTTTGGATTTGCCTTCCCTACGTGTATTGCTTCTACCACCAAACTACCATCCATAGACTCATAGAATGCCTGCTTCACTATCATGACATTCCCCACAGCATTGTCTCTGACCCAGGGACATATTTTATGGGTAAGAAAGTGAGTCAGTGGGCTCATGCTCTTGGAATTTTCTAGTCTTATCATGTTATTTAACATTCAGAAGCAGCTGGATTGATAGATAGGATGGTCTTTTGAAGGTGTAATTGTAGCACAAGCTAGGAGGCATTAGCTTGTAGGACCAGGTTCTTCAGAAGACTGTATATGCTTTAAATTTTTTTAAAATTTTCTTTTGTTTTTTAAAAACCTCATTTATTTATTTGTGTTATGGCCAGCTCAGTCTGCCCAAGGGGGAGTGGAGAGGCTGGCACAGCATGTGGTGCCAGGGATCAAGCCATGGTCCCCGCAGTTGCCTAAACTTTCCTAGGCAGGTGCTTTAGACCGCTGAGCTATCTTGCTGGCCCCAAAAGGCTGTATATGCTTTGAATCTGTGAACACTATACTGTACTGTCTCCCATAGCTGGTATTCATGCATCCTGCAATCAAGGGCTGAAGGTAGGAATGGTACTGCTCATCATTACCCATAGTGACCCACTAGCTTCCTGTTACCATGACCTTATCCTTTGCTGGCCTAAAAGTCTTAGTGACAGAGGCAGAAGGCTTATATCGAGAAATACAGAAGTGATTCCATTGAGCTGGAAGCTAAGACTTTCCTGATGTCATTTTTGTCTTTTCATGCCTTAGACTAAACAAGCTAAAAAGGGAGTTGTGGAATTGGCAGGGGTGGCTGACCCACATTACTAAGGATATATTGCCCTATTACTCCACAATGGAGGAAAGGAAGAATATACTTACAGTGCAGGGGGATTCCTTAGGGTGTCTCCTAGTATTACATGTGCTGTTATTAAGATCTGTGGGAAACTACAACAACCCAATTCAGACAGGGTAACAAATAGCTCAGATCCTTCAGGAATGATGGGATGGCCCAAAACCTGCTGAGATGCTCACTGAAGGCCAAGAGAAAAAATAATGGGTAGTAGAAGAAGGTAATTACACATATCAGCTATGATCCCCAGTCAGTTACAGAGACAAGAATTATAACTGTAAAAGTTCTCTCCTAATGTGCTTCTTATATATAATGTTGATAAACTTAATATTGATTCTTAAGTATTGTTAAGCTTATATTATAATATTTAGGTTATGTATGCAATGTTAGGAGTAAACATTACCCAAAGAAAACTAGTCTTATATTTTGAGGAGGGAGTTAGTACACTTTTATTTGTACGCAAGATACTTATACCATGTTAGGCATAATAATAAATTTATCTTTGTATCTGAATACTAAGTATGGTTAAAGGAAATGTGCCTGGTTGTCGAGTTGACAAGGGGTGGATTGTGATAGTTAACTGTTGTACTGATTTGAATTAAAAAACTCCAATTTATTGGATTAGAATAGTTGAATGTGACAAATGGATTTACTGAAGACAGAAAGCCCACTCCTGGATTCAAGTGGCACCAGCTAATAAGTTTACAACCTGAGAAGAGCGCAAAGGGAAAGAAAAACATCTCAGTTTTGTTTTTTTCAGAGGAACTCCAGTCTTTTTGCCTTTGCCTTCCATATCTGTTTCCTGGCTTCTAGCACAGGCTTTTTGCCCCGTTAGTGCAGACTCTTCAGACTTGCAATGCAGACCCTTCAGCCTCCTGATGCAGACTTGCATAGGACTCTACAGTGAACTCCAGGCTTTTGACCTTTGACTGGGCCCTTTGTATCTCTAACATGTGGACAGTCCTTTTGTGCTCATCCATGTGTGATTCTGAAGGCAACCACTGTAAGCCTACTTTGTAAATCCTTATAGATTATTAACCTATATTAAGTTTCTCTAGTGAGCACTGACTGACTTAGGGCCCAATAGCACTCTGTGAGCTATATTCATTGAATTTTATACTATGCTGGAACTGTCTCCATTATGCTTGCACAGGTAGCAAAGACTATCACTCTTCTTGCTTTCATCCTAAGGAATAAGGGGGTGGGGTGGGATTTTGGTCATAATTGCAGCCCTCGCTCCCTGGGACCTGAGTTAGCTCAGAAAACCCATTTTCCATGTCACCCAAGACAGATGCTTGGGCCCTTCAACAGAGAACGGGTGTGGGCTGGGATGACTCACCTGCTCTGTCACCTCCTACAGTTTGGCTTAAAGCCCTTAGGAATCAAAACATTTCCCTGGGAGAGGCACAGAAGGCTCTCCTGTAGATAGTAGCTTGAATTACTGCAAGTATGCAAATATCAGTCACTGTCCTGATGTTTCAAAGTCCAGGATAGTGGAAATCCATCAGCTACATGATCATGGAATACACCAGTAACTTTAGAAAATAGTGCCCTGATTTGGGCATTAGATAACCTAGATTTTCAGTTGGGTTCCCCATGAACCCACTATTTTTTTTTTTTTCATAAAATATGAAGGATATTGATTCTTTTTTTTTTTTTTTAAACCATTTTCTCCTATTTGCTAAGGGCACAGTAGATTATGTTAAGTCAAAACGTATCCTTGTGCATGATGGTCTCTCAGTCTCTAAATGAACACAAATCAGGATAATAAAAGCTATATAGAGATGTTTTTGGCACATGGAACAGAATCTAACTCATCTTTATTATGAGAGATAAATGAGGTTAGATTTAATTGAGGAATTGTACTTTATATAAGTTTAAAATTGGAATCCTCTGGGCAGATGTTGGCATCTTTGGAGAATATTGTGCATTATATTGTCAGTAGAATCTGATGAAGATGAGGGCGAACAGAAGGAATTAGTCTAGTAGAAAAGGATGTTTATACACAAAGCAAACTTGGCTTATCTTGATCATGAAGGGTAAATATTGAACTATTTCAGTTTGAGAGTACAACATGATCAAATCTGTGTTGTAGAAAGATCACTGTAATAGCAATATGGAGGATGAATTGAAAGAGCCAAAGATGGAGAGAAAAACTTGATCCTAGTGTTTTGGGAAGTTGAGGCAGGAGGATCATAACTTTGATCTTATCCCGGGCAACTTAGTGACTTAGCAAGCCTGTTTCAAAATAAAATTTAAAAAGATTAAATGGTTGGGAGCATGGTTTGACAGTGCAAAAACTCTGTAACATGAATAAATTCAATAAAAAGGATATACTATGGGAAAATATGGCTGGGGATGTAGTTCAGTGTGCATGCCCTGTGTTTGATCCCTGGTACTATTCATGTACACTGGACCTGAGCTTCCCATATTAGCAAAGGCATCCATACTGTCCTTCCTGCTGTTTTTTCCCAGGGATGGATGAGATGCCATACCTCATTGTAAGATGTTAACAAGTAGGAACTGGACCAAGTTTGGGGCCTAGTATAAGAAAGAACAAAGGTCGATCACATGGCTGTCCCATGTAATGACCAGACAAGTCTGGACACCTTGTGTTAAATTTAGATGAGTGTCTTAAAATGTAATTTTAAAAATATGTAATTCAAAAGCCAGAAGTACATGCCTTCTAATTTTTTCACTGTTCCCATCCCAGACTAGGATTATACGTGCTGCTGCTTCTGGCTCTGCTTTTTGTAAAATTCCAGTAATCAGTCAACAAATAGATTCTTGGTACCCATCATGTTCATAGCCTAGAAGAGGCTATGTAGGATATAGATACCCCATGGTTATGTTCTCAAGGAACCAGACTTATTTTGAGGCAGCAAAATTATGAGAACTAAGGAACAGGAAAGTGGGTAGTTAGGATTTGAGTTACAGGATGATAGCTACCATAGAACCCAAGAAAGGAAGGCAGTTTAAGTTTTTACTGTTGTCTCAAATTGGGGGTTGGACTAACCTAAATCTAAGCTGAATCCACCTGATCTCAGTGTGAGGTTAGGGGCCAAGCAGCACTGTATGTGGCCCTCCTATAGGGTTACAACCCAACTCTGCAAATATTTATGTTGTTTCCTTTATCTACTTCTCCCCACTAGTCAGATGTTCCTTTTATTCCTTAAGACCTAGGACAGTGCTTAGCATTTTTTTTCTTTTTTTTTGTCTTTTTGAGACAAGGTCTCACTATGCAGCTCAGGCTGGCCTTGAGCTCACTTTTGTAGCCGAGGCTAGTCTCAAACTCACACCAATTCTCCTGCCTCAGCCTCCCAAGTGCTGGTATTACAGGTGTGCACCACCATGTCAGGCTCCAGTGCTTAGCTTTTTAAGGGAGTTTTTACCTCTCATTGGTCAGAAGTATCATCTCTGTTCCTTTATAGCCCTTTGTTTACAATGCTGCTGTGACATTTACTTGATTTTGTCATGTACTTTTGAGTGTTTTCGTCAGTCCCAGTAGACTGTGAGTTGCTTGTTAGCAGGGACAGTCTGAATCATTTATGTATCTCCCAGAGTTGAACCCTGCTCAGAATATGTTTTGATAAATGAACAGCAGCTTGATTTCATTCTCCCTGATATTTCAGTTATATAAAATCAATTTTGTAAAAAGTAACCTTAAAAGTAGAAGAGAAAGGGCCTGTTTTGTTGGGCCAGCTTCTGGAAAGGAAGATGGACTTAAAAGTTGTTTTAAGTATGACTTGTGTTGATACATAAAAGAAGAGTGTCCAATTTCTTTTTGGTCTTGACTTTTAGGACCAAAGGAGCAAAGTCAAGTATGAGAGGCAAAAGGCTGTCCCTTTATGAAGTTGAAGACTTGGGACTGGTTCTGATGAATCTCTTGTAATATTATACTTACCTTGTTAGCATTATGGAATGTAAATGAATAAGAAATATGAAAATTGTTTGCAATATACAAAATGTTATGTATGTCCCTGCGATTGCCTGAGCTTACCTAAGCAGGTGCTTTAGACCACTGAGCTATCTTGGTAGCCCCAAGAGACTGGATTTACTTGATTTTACCTGAGTAATGGTGCTTGTAATCTCATTAGTTGACCATAGTTTTTTTTTTTTTTGGCTTTTTTTTTTTTTTTTTTTTTTTTTTTTTTTTTTTTTTTTTTTTTTTTTTTTTTTTTTTTTTTTTTTTTTTTTTTTTTTTTTTTTTTTTTTTTTTTTTTTTTTTTTTTTTTTTTT